>PVKS010003610.1:0-101772 GCA_004027875.1 Aplodontia rufa
TGGTCTAGTAACATGAGTTAAATCCAGATAAGATGTAATGCTTTACAATCTAATACTTTTTTTAGAGTTATAATGGGAAGGGGAAGGGAGGGATAAGGGAGGGTAATTGGGGGGGGCACTCCTGGGGATAATTGCAATATCCAGAATATATACACATTTTATATTATTTTGTTAAAATCTTGTAAGGTTGCTCAAAAATAAAAAAAAATACATTGAAAAAAATAAATAAATAAAATAGATTATTAGGATAGCCAATGAGAATGCCTAATTGAGATATTCAAATGTTTTTCTGTTTATTTTAGTAAAGCCTATGTTTATTACAGGGAAATAAAAGATGAGGTTTTAGCTGAATCAAAAGCTTTACTTTGATAAAGGACAACTCCTCCACCCCTGATTTTTTAAAAAAATAAACTAGCTTATGTGGAAAAAAAAAAGAGAAAAAAAATATAGCATCAGTTTCCAAATATTTACTGTCCTACCCAATATGCATACTTAGTCGTTTCCACGATATTATTATATCAGTGTTAGAGAGGTGTGAGTTAGAGCAAGTAGAACTTTATCATTTTACTCTGAAATATAACTTATCTCTTAGCTTTAAATTCCTGATCAGGAAAGTGTGAATAAGAGCATCTCATTCATAGAATTAAGAACTGTGAAAACTAACAAACATGGTGAAAGTCAAAGTTTTATTTGACTTGAATAAAGTTTTAAAATGAGAGGGTTATTCCTACCAGCTTGGAAAAGTTTTTCCTGTATGTTTACATCATAGTGTACTGTATAATGTGTATAATTGATTCACTCTTTTTGCTAAAAATTGCATGTGTTGTTCACATTTTTGTCAGTGTATACTAATTTAGATTGTAAACTGATAAAACTGTTGGACCCTCTGTCCATTGCTTAATAAAAATTGATATATCTAATTTCATCATAATTGATGATGGTTCATTGTAGTTATGTATTTTACATCTTAAACACAAAGTCCTTTCTTTCTTTAGATGGCAAGGAAGAAATTCAGTGGATTAGAAGTCAGTCTTATTGTTCTTTTTGCAATAGTTACTATTATAGCTATTGCCTTAGTTGTTGTTTTAGCAACTGGAACATCTGCAGTTGATGGTAAGTAATTTACAATTTTTATACATAATAGTGAAGTTAAGAGAAAGTAACTTCATAATAGTTACCACTTAAAATCTGTGAGAGATGAAACATGAGGAGAATGATCTGTAGTAAGTTTCACAATTACTTAAACTTCTCTATCATTTTGTTCAGGCTATTTCAATGAAAACCCTCTGTAATTAAGGAATATGTCTGCCTTTACCTTAATGGTCTTCCCCATTTCATGAAAAATAGCAAAGAGGCAGAAAGATGAAGGTGGCAATGTACTGTGGAATAATTGCCCACTGTGACCAGTGAAATTGTTCTTACTGGTGGAAAATCTATATATATTTTGCCCTGGCCTTCATAAATTTCCAAAGTGGATGAGGATTGTGCAATGCTTTCTATGTCCTGGCTCAAATTGTTAAGGAGAAAGAAGTTGTATGACAAAAATAAAAAGAAGGAAGGTGAATCAAGGTTTGAGCTATTTGATTCTCTTTTTCTGAATATTTCTATGCTAATTTACAGTTGTTGCATACTACTATGGGCCACCAAATATACTTTCTTTTTCTTCAGCATTCGTTTTGGACCAAATTAGAATTGAAAGGAATGTTACATATTGTGTTTTAGTCTAGCTGTACTTAGGAATTCCTATTATTACTATTCCTATTCCTTTTTCTAGCAATAGTTCACTAAATTTTAAATCATTCACTTATTATCTTACACATGTATGATTCCTAGAATGTTCTTCCTTATATTCAGTTAAGATATATTCTTTATAACTATTCCCAAATTTCCATTCTTTACTTACCAAAATATTCCTTTCAAACCTTATATTCAGTTAAGATATATTCTTTATAACTATTCCCAAATTTCCATTCTTTACTTACCAAAATATTCCTTTCAAAGTATCCTCTTCCGCCTTTTCCAGTCTCGTGAACTTCTCTGTGCTCTTTCTTGATCCATTTTTCTCCATCTTCTTCATCTTTAAAACATAAATTGTAAGTGCACTGTGAATGAACATTTTTTCCTTTTGAAGTGTGAGTGCATTCTGCTTTCCTGAAGAATAGGCAGCAAGATTTTACATTCTTATAAAATGTTATCCTTGATTGTTAATTCCTGCAAAAATTTAAAAATTCTATCTTTTAAGTTTTTACTTTTTAGTGAAAATTTACATTTTACTCAATTAATTAAAGCAGTTGCTAAAAGAATATACAAAGAAGGAAAGAAATAGTTTGGGAAAGAGAACACAATTGGAATAACTAATGCAATATTTAAAAATATTACTTGATTCTTTTCTTCATGGTTACTAAGACTTGAATTTGTGAGTCTTTTTAAATGCAAAATTTATTTTAAATCTTTCATTTGGTAAAAACTCATTTGTTCTTTCAGCATAAAGTATCTATTACTTGAAAAAGTCTGTGAAAGTAAGTGAATGTTATAACTTACTTAACTGAGTACTTTATTTCTCAGAAATTAATGGCTTTACTTCAATTTCAGTTTCCACACCAAACCCTTCTGGTCTAGGAAAATGTCCTGATGCACTAAATGATCCTGTCAATGAGAGAATAAACTGCATTCCAGATCAATTTCCAACAGAGGTCTGCAAAAACACTTTCTTAATGTTTTTATGAATGTATAAATCATTGTTAAGATAATTGCTCAGGTGCTCACTTTGGCGGCACATACACTAAAATTGGAAGGATACAGAGAAAATTAGCATGGCCCATGTGCAAGAATGGTACCCAAATTTATGAATCATTCCGTATTTTTAAAGCTTTACACGTGTGTCATTGTACATACTATTGTTGCTTATATATAAACATATTTTTCATATGTTTAAGAATTATGTCTACATACTTGTGTATATTAGAATAAATATACACTGCAGAAAGACAGGCAAGGGACCAGGGGATGGGAGGAGGGAGTTAGGAGAGTGTTGGGGGAGATGTCGGCCAAATGATATTGTTGTATTGTGTGCATGTATTAATATGTGACCATAAATGCCATCATTATGTACAATTATTATGCACCAATAAAAAAGAAAAAATACACTGTTCAAAAGTGGATAAATTCTACTTTTAAGTAGATTAATCCTTCTGTGTAATTACCATATTAATATTATAACACTGAAAAAAATTTGCTTAGTACTGGATAACTACTTGTATTTATGAATACAGACATAAATTAGGCTGAGTTTATCTTTTTACTATAGTTCCGTGTAAGTAAATGAAAGGTAATTGAAAACACTTGCTTTTCTATTTCTCTGTTCCATTTAAATAAACAAACTAACAATTAAAACAAACAAACTTCATCCATGTTTAAAAAGTTATTATTAAAATTATATACCTTTATAGTATTCTAATCTCATATCAATTCCTTTAAAAATTATATAGCTTTTGATAGTATAGAACATTTGAGTGAGAATATCTATTTTGGCACATATATATGTATATATATATACATATATATCTCCATATTTAGCAACTTATCTAACATTCATGTCTAAATTTCACCTCACTACTGTCCCTACAACACAAAAATAACTAATGAACTATAAAATTCTATTTTTATTAGCCTCGTCCTGTATTTGCTGCATCATAATTTATAAGTAATTTTTGATTAATTTGCAACAACATTATAAATAAATGGCATTGTCTTTAGAGAAATTAAACTAGAAATAACAGGAATGGTAGAATAGTAGAAGAATAGATTCTATAGCTTACCCATTGATAGAAGAGGTGGATAAGAGTATTTACTGGGACCTACTCAGGAAAGTAACCAAATATTGTCTTTAGTTAACATTTTCCTCAAGAAATGATTGAGGTTTAATGTAGACTACTATCAGGAACAATAATGGGTCACAAAATTCTTATAGTGAAACATTTAAAAGCCAATGATTTAGGATTTTGTTGCCTACCACTGCTTTTTTTATGTCAATTTAAACTGGTGAGTTGCTGAAGAATGTCTTTAATGTGAAACAAATTAAACTTATTAATTAAATACATGAAATTTCTACAAACATATTTGCGTTTGCTATTTGAGGTGAAAAGTGAACCTATTCACTTATACAGAGCTTTATATGTAGTAGTTGGGTACATTTTGACAAAATCATATATGTATAGAATTGATTCAAATTCTCATTTCCCCCACTTGATCTCTCCACCCCCCATCCCCTTATTTTTCCCCTACTCTTCTGATTTTCCTTTCATTTATTTATTTATTTATTTATTTTTGATTGGTAATTTCCATATACTCATAAATATGTATATTCGTATATGCATATAGCATGATTTTGTTAAATCCATCCCGTATTTCCTTTCCTTTTCCACCCCTCCTCCATCTTTCCTAATCTCCTTCTACCACACTGATCTTCCCTAAATCTTTGTGATAGCCAATGTATCCCCTCCCTTCTTTCCTTTATTTTGCTATAGCTTCCACATATGAGTCTAAACATTTGGCCTTTGATTTTTCTGAGTCTGGCTTATTTCACTTTGCATGATGTTCTCCATTTCCATCTATTTACTAGCAAATGCCATTATTCCATTCTTCCTTATAACTGAGTAAAACTCCATTGTGTATGTATACTACATTTTCTTAATCCATTCATTTACTGATAGGTACCTTGGCTGATTCCATAATTTGACTATTTTGAATTATGCTGCTATTAAAACAATTCACAATAGCCAAAGTGAACTAAAATGAGTTTAAATGTTTTCTTGACATATTTAACCAAGAGAAACTAAAGTTGGCAAAATAATTTTAATGAGATTTTGGTGTTAAAATTTCATTCATTCAATTTTAGATTTATATTGGAATTTAGGAGTATTTTTTGTCTAAGTGAACATAGAAAGGGGCTAGCGAAGAGACAAATCTGGAATTAGAACTGTGGTGTGAAAAGTTCAATGTTAGCTTATGTTCCATGAGCTTAGCAGTCACTGTTTATTAGGCAGTATGTTGTGATTTTCTCTAATTAAATGATTTTACAAGGTAATGTTTTTCAACAATAAGAATTGATTAAAAATAAATGATGAATGAATGAAAAAGTAAAATTTATCTGAAATTATGTAAAGGGCCTAAACATTGTTTCCTCTTTTTCTCTTTTAGGAGATATAAATTTCAAATGGGATTTTAATTCAAACTCCATCACTTAATTTTAAAAGATTTTTTAATTTGTGATCATATAATTGCAATAATATTTTCTAATTGATGCATTAGAAGTTTCTTTAAAGTATTTCAAATGTTAACTTTTACCATCTCAATTGATTACTTAAAAGCAATGATTTGTACTTAAATTTTAAATATGAGAAGAATACCATTGGAATAAATATTATTTGGTCCAATCAAGGTGGTTAAGTTTCTATTTAATCAAAAAAATGATTATCTAGGAATTTCCTCAAGTTTTCTCATTTAAAAAAATTATCTTGGGGTTTAAATATATGAAGATGGATCACTATTGCAAGTTAATGAAAATAAAGCATTGGTTATAGTAAACTTATTGTATATATGTTTTTATTATAAAAGATATGCATATTTATTTTATGATGATGAGAGAAATTATGGAAGAGTCAACATACTAATTTTAAAAATAGCCATAATTTCACTCAGATCATATTAGTCAGCTTAGACTGCCATATCATAATACAAGAGATTGGGTAGCTTCAATGATGGTATATATACTTTTAAAATAATATAAACATATATATATATATATATATACACACACACACACACATACACATATACATATATATACTTTGGTATGTATATATAGTAAGTTAAATGACATTCTCCTAAAATGCATGTCCAAGTAGAGCCCCAGAATATGGGGAAATAAGGATTTTGCAGATGTAGTTAGTTTAGATGAAGTCGTACTGGATTAAGGTGCACTCTAAATCTAATGATTGGGGTCCTTATAAATGCAAGAGACTATACACAGAGACAAAGAAGAAAGATCTTCTGTGAAGATGGAAGCAGAGATTGGAGCTATGCAACTACAAGCCAAGGAATGCCAAGGTTTGACAGGAGCCACTATAAATTTAGGAATAGAGACAAGGGAGAATGTGTCCCTAGAATCTTCAAAAGCAGCATGGCTTTTCTGATATGTTGAATTAGAGCTTCCAGACTCCACAACCATGAGAGAATAAATTTTTGTTGCTTTAAGCCACCTTTTCCCATGGTTATTATGGTGGCACTAGAACACTAATACAGTGTATCTTGAGAGATTTAATGTAAGTAAATTGTACTAAAATTTTTAAATTTTGTCAAAATATGATTATAATTTTCTCAATTCTTTTCTCTTTAAACACTACATTTACACTTTTTCCCAAATCATTTAACTATGTCTAAAATTACCCTTTGGTTTGTGCTAATAGTTTTTAAACATATCTTAGACTTCTGTAAAAGATAATTTCTGTGAAATTATATGTTACATATTTTTGGAAATATTTCTGTATTTTAGATAGCTAGAGGAAAAAATGCTCAATTAAAAGTAACACCTACTTTAGGTTCCGATAGATATCAACTCTCCAATTTGGTCGGATGTACTCATTTGTGTGTGTGTGTGTGTGTGTATGTGTATGTGTGTGTGTTTCTGAATCCATTTAACTTTGATAGGAAAGTAGGAGAGAAGTTGATGTATATTTTCAGCTGATTGAACATGAAGATTTTTTAATTTGCTTTTATGACAAAAAGCCAAGAAAAAGATCTGAAGTATTCAAATAATGACATTTTGCCACAATACTAAAATTTGATATTAAGTAGATTTGAGATTACATCATTGTTAACATATAGCACCACCATGTTGCTCAACATTTTTTTTTAGCATTTATAATTTTTTCCATTTCTCATATCTTTCCATATAGATAACAAAAGTTTCTGAGAATTTTGTAGTTTGTTGTACTTATTGAATGCAGCTGTGGTAGCAAGTGGTGTGATCTTGCCAAATAAACTAGTTAAAATAGTCTTAAAAATTTGATGTAGACTTGAATTCAGGTCTTTGTCTTTATCGTTATAGCTAGCACATTGATACATAATTAGTACAAAATAAGTATTTTAATTTAAATTTGGTAAGTCACAATTTAGAGCATAAATATTTGATATGATATAATTAATTCCATTCATCAAATATTTATATTTCTTCCATATGAAAGCAATAAAAGATGATATATGGGTATATTATTTATAGGAAAACATAATCTTGCTTTTTAATCATTTACATATTAGACTAATAAAGACTAGAACATCTCATAAGAGTGTTATTCATATTATTTATTTTTTATAAAATATTTCATCAGACAGTCTGTGCACAGAGAGGCTGCTGCTGGAGGCCAGAGAGTAGCTCTGTTGTTCCTTGGTGCTTCTTCGTAGATAACCATGGTTATAATGTTGAGGAATCAGCAACTAGTAGTACAGGTGAGAAACACTTTCTCATAAAGCTTGAATACAGTGGATTCTTAGTGGAAAAAACGGATTTTAAGTTTTCTTTGAAAACATATACTAAATAGCATATGTATACAAAAATGTTACTATATTAACTGTTTATTTTTGGCACATTGGATCTTCCAAATTAAAAAGCACTTCTTTTGTGTGATGAGTACAATTACAAATATTAAAATATTTAAAAGTTGTTGATCTTTATAAAGAATTTTACAATCCTTGCTTATTTTCCTTGTTAAGGACTTGAAGCCAAATTAAGGAGGATATCTTCTCCTACACTATTTGGAAACGACATTAACAATGTACTCCTTACTACTCAAAATCAGACACCCAATCGTCTCAGGTTCAAGGTTAGTTTTTTTTTTCTCTACTTCTAAAGAAAATTTAAAAAATCAAACATGTTTTGTGAACTCACTTGTTGCCCTATCAATACATTTTCCTACAAAAGAAATAATTCTTACACTAAAAAGGACTGATTATAGTTACTCTGCTTCTCTGAGACTGTATGTTCAAATATAATTTAAGAATATCAGTTTATCCTGCAGTTACTTTGAAGAATTTAAATGACATAGTTCAGGTAAAATGTTTAACACATTGTCTTTAGTAGAATAAACATTTAATAAATACTAGCAATTCTTGTTATCTCATCTTTAGGTTGTATGATAAAATGTAATTTGAGAAAAATCTTAATAGTAATATATGAATGCATCTTATACTCATAACTTCTTTTTTACATTTGGTGGTTTGTGTGCATGATATTAAACTAATTCCATTGTACTCAGTTTAATAGTTTTTTTAATTTTGGAGATGGAACAATATCATGTACTTTGCACAGTCTTTTAAGCAGAAATTTCATAAAAACTGAGTTATTTAAAAATTTATTCATTTATTTATTTTGGTGGAGCTAGGGATTGATTGAACCCATAGCAATGCACATACTAGGCAAGTACTTTTACCCTGAATATGCCTTCCTCTCTAGGATTTTTTTAAACACAATTTAAAATCCTTGTGGGACTACATAAGGGGGTAAATGCTAAAAAGCACTAAGAAAAAATAAATTCACAAACCTTTGGTATTAAATAATCAACATTTGGTAATACTTTCAATTATTTTTTATAACAATGACTAAAAATATTTTTACATGTAGACATTTTATATCCAATTAAATATAATTATTTCTTAATAATGTTTATAGTTTATAGATAATCATTAAATATTGTTAAAATTTAGGTTGTAAGTAGATTAGTAGATCTGTAAGATTACTAAATGTATTATTTTTATTTAGAGCCTGCATTTAATAGTTCAGAAGTAAAAAGCTGAATAACATTTAAAAATCAATTAATATGTTTAAAAATTTGCAGATTACAGACCCAAACAACAGAAGATATGAAGTTCCTCATCAGTTTGTAAAAGATTTTACTGGACCCACACCTTCCGAAACACTGTATGATGTACAGGTTGAAAATAATCCATTCAGCATCAAAGTTATTAGGAAAAGCAATAACAGAATTTTGTAAGTGCTGATTTTATTGTGTCTATTGTTAGAGTAGGAATACCAAAGTGAAAGTATTATTGCAAAGAGTAAATATTCTCACCAAGGAAAGTAGGGTGAAACTTTTGAAAGAGTACTCTTATAAGAGAGTTTGCTTTCTATGGATGAAAGGCACTAAAATATGATGAGAAAATGCCAATATTGGCCAACCAAAAATTGAGATGTAATCATCCATCTAATTATTGCCTTGCCTATATTTTTACATATATAGATTTTTTTGTGTGTGTTATCTGAATTTTTTTATCACAGTCTATTGATTATTTGCATAATTATATGCTTTTGATTCTTTGAGGTATAACTTAATATTTAAAGAATTTTCTTGCACATGTTAAGTATCAATTGAACACCTACATTTTGAATGTATTGTCTGGGGGTGGGAGAATAATTGGCAAAAGGAATTTAGTAATTTTCTGTGAAAAATTTCAAGATAAAATGTTCTTCTATTTGCTAACTGTCAAAATGGAATCTCAGAAGCAACTCTCATTGAATATATTTCTCTCATTGAATATATTTCAATATTTTTGCAATTGACTTTGTTCTAGGTCATAGAAGATATTTAGTATATTAAATTCTAAGTGAAATAGTCTGGGCATAGGGGTAAAAATGCTATACGATTTCACTTGTACTGGAATCTAAAGTCAGAATCACAGAAGTGAAGAGCAGTATGGTGGTTATAAGGGTCTGGGAAGAGGTGAAGGATAGGGATAAAATGCTAAAATGTTCCTGAAAAGTTATCAATATTTTGCACATCATGGTGAAATTAATCAATAATAATTTGATACTTTAATGTATCCTTCAGAATTACTATTAGACCTTAAATGCTCACACAACACAAAATAAGTATGTGGGAATGATGGTTATGTGAAACAGTGATTTACACATCAAAAATGTATTGTGATTTTCCTAATGTATTGAATAAATGCCTAAAATTATAATTTGCAAACAAAATGAAAAATATGAAATGCTAGTTTGCATTTGTTGTAGTATATATTTGATCTTCATAAAATATGTTTTCATTTTGAAAAAAATAAAATTTAAGCTAAAATTGACATAAATGTTAGATGTGTGGAAGCCAGTATAATCCTTCATTATAAATCTCAGTTATAGGAGCAAGACAGAATTCAGTTTAAAAACAGGCTCTACTCTCTACCACTTGTGAGCTTTGAAAACATGAATTTATTTCCCCAGTATGTTGTCATCTGTGAAATGGGGCTGATAATGTTAGTTGTGCTTTAGAGTTGTGATGGAAATTAAAGAGAAATCATGTGAAAAATTGCTTTGCTGATGATGAAGGAAATTGAGTTGATGAAGTGAACAAACTATGGTTATGGGGCATTTGTGTCTCCCTAAAAAGTGACCAGGCAAAAAAGACTGACCTCTTTAAATTGGAATGTTCTGTTATTTACTGAATGGCTTTTTTTTTTTAAGTTTGAGTAACAACATAAAGACAAGTGGAGGAAAGAAAAAGGGGAGAGGGGATGCTGGGGACTGAATTAGAATAAGGTATTCTGCATGCATCTACAAAAATGTACATGTTTAATCTTATTGTCAAATATATCAAAATAAAAGAAGGGTTAGAGGAAGGGAGGCGAAGGGGAAATGCTGGAACTGAGTTAAAACAAGGTACACTCCAAGTTTTTATAAGTATGTCATTGCTTATACTATTTTCTTGTATATAAAAATGTTCTTCATAGGTATAAGAATTATGTCTTACACTTTAATATATTAGAAAAAAAATTATGGCCCAGAAAGAGAGGAAAGGGACCAGGGGATGGGAGGAGGGAGGTTGGGGAGGGCTGGAGTTGGATATTGACCAAATTATTTTGCTATATTATGTGCATCTACAAGTATGTGAAAACCAATCCCATCTTTATGTAAAATTGTATTGCACCAATAGAAAATAAAAACAACACAACAACAACAAAACAGGGTGGGAGGAAGGGAAAAAACTGGAGAGTGAATTAGAAAGTTAAACTCCATGCTTTCATAATTATGTCATTGTATAATGTTATATAATGTATACCTAAAAAAGGAACAATAAAAAAGAAAGTAAAAAATGGAATATTCTGTATAATATGAACATAAATTCATATTTGGTGGGATATTTTATATTTCTATATCATTTCTTTCTTTTGTGGTGCAGATTTGATACCAGTGTTGGTCCCCTGGTGTACTCTGACCAATATTTACAGATTTCAACCAGACTTTCCAGTGAATATATTTATGGTCTGGGAGAACATGCTCATAAGCGATTCCGTCATGATTTATATTGGAAAACATGGCCAATCTTTACTCGGGATCAACTTCCGGGTGATGTAAGAAATTTTTTCTTGTTATAAATACAATTATTATGTTGAAGCACATGATAGGCTAAATATTTGAAACTTATTTATTTGATGTTGCCAATTAAATAATCTGTGTATCAGTGACACATAATACAGAAGCTTGTTTATCGAAGGTTGTGAGGAGAGACAGCTAAATCCTATATACACTCAGTGACTACCAGATTTTGTGAATGTTTCTACAGGCATTTCAACTTTATGTATGTTTTATTTTGGCTTTAGTTTCTATATTTTATCATTGCTCTTTAAATCACCCTTATATTCAAAGCTTTTTAGATAGAATAATTCCAAATACCATGCTGTACACGATTTTATGTGATTTGGTATTTTTGTATCTTTTAAACACCAAAGTACAGCTTTGCCTGCTTCTTGCTGATCTATAGCATGTGATAATCATCCATAACTTCACAGTATTGCAAAGCAGTTGTTTTTCTTCATATGTACTGAAACTTGAGGTGATTTGTCCTTCACACAATATGTCACTGAGGGCTCATCTAAAGTTTCCCTCTTAAGAACTTTGGCTCAGCGGTTTCGGCGCTTGCCTGGCAAGCATGAGGACCCGGTTTCAAACCCCAGCACCATGTACACAACTGAGTGTTGGAGCAACTAAGGCCATGTGAAAAACTAAATAAAGTTGTTTCTCTCTTTCTCTGTCTCTCACTGTCCCTCTCTCTTTAAAAAAAAAAAAAAAAAGAACTTTCGCGTGTCAACAGTCATAGTGTACGGTTTCTTTATATATTTCCCTCTCCTTCTAGAATGTGAGATTCTTGAAGACAAATTATTTTAATTGAAGTTTTTGATATTTAAATGTCAGTGCTATTTCATTCCCTGAAATAAATAAATGAAAGGATATTTTAAGGAGCTTCCATTGGTACTGAGCTTTTAATCAACTCTGTCAATCTTTATTTACAGCATGGCTATCTGTAATAACCATCAGGGTGAAATCCTTACACCTACTTTCCATTCTTTCCTTTGAACTTTCATATTCAATCAGTTAAGAATCTGTCTCTTGATGTTTAGTGTCTATACAATTTGCCTGCCCTACTTCAGTTCCTCATCAGCTCTCAGCAAATATATTTATTGCAGAAGTTCTATGAAGATAGTCCATGTGTTCCTTGTGAATAGTGTAATGGATACACATATTATAAATAATGTATTAAAACTCATTTAATTCTAATAAAATATAAAGAATGTAAATGGCTTATTAAAATAATGTTATGCTAAATATCTTATTTGTTAATATAAAATTAGTAATTAAAATAATTTATGTTTTTTGTATTATAAAATTTGATCTGGGACAAATAGTGGAAAATTGGTAGAGATACAGGCCCTAAATTATAGATGCAATATGAGATCGTAAATGACATTTTATGCTAAATATGCCTGAAATTTTAATTTTCAAATGTTTGTCTTATAGAATAATTATAATCTATATGGCCATCAAACATTCTTCATGTGCATTGAAGACACTTCTGGAAAGTCATTTGGTGTTTTCTTAATGAACAGTAATGCAATGGGTAAGAATGATTTGTCTGATAACATGCATAACTATGATTTTTCTTGACATATTTAAGTATTCTCTTTATTCCAAATGTGGATACTAGATGTCAGATTAAACTCCATTATAAAGGATTTTAGTATGTGGAATTGTTATAAGTAGGTTTTCAAATTAGTGAGACAATAGATTTTTGCAAATCAGTGTTTCTATTTTGGGTAGATATGCTATGCTCTGACATACAGGCACTTTCTTTTTCCTTCAGAGCAATAGAAACACATCCATACAAATTAGTTTTCCCATCTCCACAGCCTCATTTGTCAAGATAAGTTAATATGCTTCTCTAAATAAAAAGAGAAAGGTCTCTATGGGGATAGAAATAAGAAACAGGAATGTTTTAGTTTATTATACTTCAAATAATGTAGACTCCTTTTTTTAATGTTGTGAGTGGAATATCTATTTAATAGGTGAATCAGTGTTTAATAAAATGTTAAAAAATTAATGTGCCAGCAGGAGCAGTATGTTACATGATTTTCAAGTCAATTATATGAAAGAAAGTTAAATTAAAAACCTTCATATTTTTTGTCTTAGAAATTAATATGTGGTAATGTGACCTTTCAAGGAAATTTGAATTGAAATTACTAATTGAGATGCAATTTTAGAAAAAGTGGTTTTTTTTTGCTGTAAGAAGTCTAATCCTCCTATTTATGATAACGTTCTTTTTTTCTACTATACTTTTTCTGAAGTGAGGTTTCTTTTTTTTTTTTTTGGTACTGGAGATTGAACTTAAGGATGTTTAACCACCGAGCTACATCCCCAGCCGATTTTATATTTTATGTAGAGATGGGGTCTCCCTAAATTGTTTAGGGCTTCAGTAAGTTGCTGAGGCTGGCTTTGAATTTGCAATCCTCCTGCCTCAGCCTCCTGAGCCACTGGGATTCACAGGCATGTGCCACCATATCCGAATGAATTGAATATTGTATTTTTTTTATTTAAAAGAGTGAAATAATATAGCCCAAGTGAAATACTTTAAATGTGCACTGCATTTTTTCATTACTATGTACTTTTTTATTATTTACACATATTTTTTGATTTCTATTTTGTAGAGGTTTTCATCCAGCCTACTCCAATAGTAACTTACAGAGTTATTGGTGGCATTCTGGACTTTTATGTCTTTCTAGGAGATACTCCAGAACAAGTAGTTCAACAGTATCAAGAGGTGGGTTTCAGGTCTCTTTTATAAAATTATTTTAGTCATTTTTTTTCATCTAACAAGTTCACATATTTAAATAAGTTTATTTTAGAATCTGGAGCCTCTTAGCTAAATGCACTTAAAGTCTTTCCATTGTTAAGACATAGTAGGTGATTTATTCCCTATAGAACAAAATACATGTATTTAAATATCCAATTTTTAAAGTTCGAAACAGTTTTCTACTTCGAGATGGTTGTGTTCAGAGGCTAGATTTCTTTGAGGTGTTGCTTATTAAACCTTTGCTTTTTTAATAAACTAATTAATTGAAATAAAACAATAGAAGTTCTAGTTTTCAAAATTGAGAATGGCAATGAAAATGTAGCTCATAGAACTATTTAATTAAATTTTAGAGGTAGCTGAGTTATGAGAAGAGCCATTGAAACACAGCAGGTAAACATGAAGAAAACTGAAAAGGGGGCTCTGTTTGAAACAGTCTGAAGCCTTACATTTTATGATTGTTATCTAACCCTTTTTCACTTGCAAGTAAAAATAACATTTTTGTGTACTTGAAAGCAAGGTGAGCTTAAAGAAGTGATGAATCCAGAACTTACATTGATCTTGATTTTTAAATTTCCCGCCATGTAATTTCTCTACTATAAATATTGGCACATGTGATTCCTGGTGTTGAACGGCGAAAGGAAATTGTTTTTAATTGATATAATGTTCAGGGATCATTACTATTTTAAAAATCTAGTTTCCTAATACATTTTTTGACTTATAGCTCCTATTTTGAAAAATTAAATCAAAGCAATAATAATTGTCAAAAATATATACAAATAGGACCTAAAACTTCCATATGAGACCATTAGAGTTTTACAGAATTATTTCGCTTATAATGTTCTACAATTCGGGTGGGTGGATGGGAGATGGAGGGAATATATGGAGGGATCTAGGGAGACAATCAACAATGTTACATATTCTTTATCTCCATGAGAAGTCAAATAATACTTATGCAATCATTTAATTCAGGAAAATTCACAATTATCTATGTCTATATCTATATCTATATCTATATCTATATAAAGATGTTTTTTATATTTTCATGTGTTATAGGGGCATAATGTAGAAGAGTCAAGAGGCTGGGTTGTGGGCAGTGTGGGGGTAACTATGGCTTAGGATCAAAACCTTATCATGTTACTTTATACACATTTATGATTGAACAGCAACTCGACTCCTCAATAAAAATAATAATGTTTTACAATCCCAAATTTCTGTTTTTAAATGTTAATTATGGAAAAGAAGCACACAAAATTTACAGTCTTTGCAATAAAAAAATCATAATTACCATATTGGACTTTCATAGAGACTTTATATATGGTACTCATGATCAAAACAGGTGAAAAGTACTTTTTTTTTAAATTGACATTTCGATTTGTCAAATATTAGTTTCCATAGTTTTGTCTTGCATGCCAAGTGGTTTGTGGTCAACAATAGCTGAGTTTGGGTAATGATGGAAATCTAAATGCACAATACATATGACAGACATAGTGGTATACTTACTATATATATATTTTATTTTATGGGTAGATTTGCTGAGGCTTGAATATAGCAGTATAAATCACTACTGCACTTAATAAAGCTCAAATTATGTAGAGAGTAGGAAGAAGAAATTTTACTTTACATTTGAAGAAAAGCAAATTATCTTCTCTATGTATGCTAGCCTATAGGTGTTAGTATGTTAACATTTAAAAATATTTTATTTGAATGGCTAGATTGTTTTAACAGTTTTAAAGACCATGTAGGCATACAAAATAGAAGATAAATAGAAGATAGTTATAATATGTGAAAAGAAATGGAAACATTAAGTGTTTAGGAATAGTTGGAAAAACACAATTGTTTAGAGATTTATTTGACATGAAATAATTTTAAAGATGAATTTAATACTTCATTTGAATGAAAAACAGTGTTTTTCTTTAATTTTACATTGTATTTTTAAAGCTATAGCTCATAAGGAAATCATATGTATATATATATGGACAAAACATTTTTGCATGTGTTTCATAACAAAATTGTAAAAGAATATGCAGCAAATATTTTAGAATATAGGTAATATTAAATATTAACAATATATAGCTAAATGAATACTAGAGACATAGCAGAATAAAAGTCACATTAGTGGTAGTTACTAGTGCTAAATAGATTTTTCTTTATTGCAACTAATTAAGTATCCATTTATTTCAAGCTTATTGGACTACCAGCAATGCCATCCTATTGGAGTCTTGGATTCCAACTGAGTCGCTGGAATTACAAATCACTAGATGTAGTGAAGGAAGTAGTAGAAAGAAACAGGGCAGCTGGCATACCATTCGTAAGTAGAACAAAGGGCTTGTGGAGATATGTATCTTTAGTATTGCCATATAAAAATAAATATAGCGAATTTTTGGTAATATATATATCTGCATATGATACAACCTTAGATGTATATGGTTATAAAGCTGCTTTTTAATGGTGACTTGCATTTTAATGGTGATTGACATTTCTTGAAGATCACAAGTAAATTCTTTTGAAACACTGATCAGGAGTTATACAACAACAGAATATTATTCTGTGAATATATTCTGTGAATAAAATCACATTCAAATTTTCAAATAGACCTGATTTTAGAAATTCATATATTTTAAAAATTATTTCCTGAACTGCACACATTTTTGTTTTCTGTGCAATGAAAATCATGTGTGCAACCTAACAAAAATCTAGCCATTCCAGAAAAAATGTGAATAGTCATTTAACGCTTTTGCATTTAAGAACTAGAAAAACTAGTTTTGTAAACAATATCACTACTTCTTTCATGATATAAAAGAAATATGTTGATTTATTTTTTAATAACTATATTTATAATGGGTTCATTGGATTTAAATAATTTGTTTGTTCACTATGCTTTATTGACATATGCTGTATTAATTTTCAGGATACACAAGTCACTGATATTGATTATATGGAAAACACAAAAGATTTTACCTATGATAAAGACACATATAATGGGCTCCCTCAATTTGTTCAAGATTTGCATGACCATGGGCAGAAATATGTTATCATCTTGGTAATGATACATTTTATATCAAAACATTTTTAGTATTTGTATATTTGAAAGTTAATGGATTTAAATAGTTTCTTCTTTATATTTTTAGGATCCTGGAATTTCTATTAATAGACGTGCTGATGGAACAGCATATGAAACTTATGAGAGAGGAAATGCACAGAATGTGTGGGTGAACAAGTCAGATGGAGTTTCCCCAATTATTGGAGAGGTATAATATGTTATTCGTTAAACTTGTATGTCTCATATTTCCAATAATCAACAAGAATATTTTTGTTAGTGTGTGTGCATGAGTGAACACACATATGTGCGTAGGTGTACATTTGCTTTTTGGTTTGGATTTGACATTTTAATTGTGGTGAGAAACTTTAGACAAAGAAAATATGTTAATGATCTTTAAATTAATTCAATCATACAGAAAGTAAATAGACATCACATGATTTTAAAGACTACAAACAAAATCAAAGCTATTGAATTACGATATATAATTTAGATTCTCACAAAAATACTGAAAGGTCTATTCAGCTATTTGATATAAAATAATTGCAAATATAAATTGAGTACTAAGCATGTACATACTGAGCACTAAATTTTAAGATTTACCTGCAATACAATAAAAATGAAATAGCTGTTATTACATTATAGTGTTTTGGATATGAAAAATTGAATTTTAGAAAAGTGGATTTTTTCAAAGTCACAAAAATAATGAGGAATAAAGGGTTGAAAAAGTGTATATCTCTCAAATGGATGTTTTTAATTAGAATAAATATACCTTTGGTGGCAACTTTGTAAGGCATGTCAAAAAGCAATATATTGTATAGACGCATTGAGTAAGTCATTCTACTGTCACTTAACCAAAATAATAATAATAAAAAGGTAAATTAAAAATAAATTTAAACACACATGTTTATAACAACAGCATTTACTACAATGAAAAATGAAAAATAATATTCTTTGTTTTTTCTTCTTCATCTTTTTTTTTGTACTTGAAATTGGCCCCAGTGTTTGTTTAGCATAGAGAAACTACCCCAACCCTTTTCAAAAATTTATTTTGAGACAAATTCTTATTAAATAAATTGACCAGGCTGGCCTCAGGCTTGCAATCCTCCTCCTCTGTGCTCCCTAGCAGCTGGGATTACAGCTCCTATCACTTCTCATTGCATTTGTTAAATTTCCTTGAGAAAATTTTCTTTGAATAATTGTCTGCCACATAAGAACCATATTTTTCCTAAAAATGATAGCTATTATCTTTCATAGAATATAATTTTTGAAAATATCTTTTTGAGGAACTCAGGAGGAGGCTGAGACAGGAGGATCATAAGTTTGAGGTTAATCTCAGCAACTTTAGAACCGAGCTAAGTAGTATGACTCTGTCCAGTAGAAAGGACTGGGGATGTGGCTAAGTGATAGAGTGCCACTGAGTTCAATCCCAGGTGCTAAAAAAAGTCTGTTCTGTTGGATATGGATAAATCAAACAACACATATTATTTAGATATAAAACAACATTTTAACCCAATTTATTTAAAAAATGAATTCTGTTGTTACTGGAAGCCAGGAGTACAATACTGTAAAATAATAGGAAGGAGCATAAATCACAGAGGTAGCATGTTATACTTTGTGTTTACTAGCATGGACTAAGGTATAAAATTACCTGAGTTGGAATATTTGCTGCATCTGTTCTTAGTAGGGTGACTTTGAACAGCTTGACTTCGATGTGCATCATTTCTCTCATCTGCAAGGTGAATTTAAGTATAGTACCTTTCTTACCTATCAAGTGATGATAAAAATAATGCCTACCCTAACTCCTAAATTTTTTAGTATTCTAAACTCAAATTAGTTTAAAATACTATTTATTTATATTTCATTTTATTTATGTATATATGAAAATTATCTATTTATCTAGGTGTGGCCAGGATTATCTGTCTATCCTGATTTCACTAATCCAAGCTGCATAGATTGGTGGGCAAATGAATGCAGTATTTTTCATCAAGAAGTGGACTTTGACGGACTTTGGATTGTAAGTATTTTAAAACTATTAATTTGGTCAATGAACATAGAATAATTTATCCAAAAAACATATGTTTTCTAATATATTTAACACAAAATTAAAAGCTCTTATATTTAGAATCTGTAAATATTATACATGACATGCACAAATATAAATTGAGATTTTTCTTTAGTAATGTACTTTATAAATTTAACTTTTTAAATTAAAGTGTTATATTTTTATAACTAACAATTCATCTAAAATGCAGATTAGATTTGAGGAATAGACTATAGAATTTCATAAACCTATTTGCAATTTTAAAAACATTAATGTAAGTGTACAATAATCAAGTAATATCAATCTGAATAAGTCTCCACTACTTTAATATTAGTAATCCAGGAAATAAAACAAATTAAAATTGCCAGTGGTTTATATTTTATCTCAAGAAAACAGCCACAAGCAAAATCCTAGATGATTTGTAAAGTTACTAAAGGAAAACACAAGTGTTTGGAAGTTTCTTGGATTCAATTTTTATTCTTGTAGCTGTTCATAAGTAGCTACTAGACTTACCTAAAATACAAAAAAAAATTTGGATAAGAGACAAGAATTCAGTGCCTTTCGTTATGGTAGCTACAATCCCATTTCAGGAAAGATAATGCCATGGTCATGAAATTCTGTATTTTAGAAGAGACATCTAAAGAGTTTGAACATAGAACAAAGTGACTTCTTTCAAAAGTTTTACAACTGAAATGAACCTTGGTGGGGGCATAGTGGATATACTATCTATCTGGTCTATGATTATTTAAGTCCATAGTATTTCTCTTTTCTTGAAATTATTATTTGTTATTTCAATTATTAATTGATTTATTTAATTTATAAATAATTTTAGTATCTATTTTGTACCATCTATATGTCAAGCACATTACTGAATAAAAGTTGTGAAAATGATGGTTTCTGCTGACAAATTGGAATTGAGTAAAGGATTAGCATTATCTTCAGGATTCCTGTAATGGTATCAATAGAATGAAAATAGCTTTAGTTTTTTTTTCTTTTTTAACATAAAATAAGTACCAAAACACTGCTATTACTTAGCTACTGAATAATAATAATAATAAATTTACTGTAAGCTTGAGTTTTATTTTTCATTATAGCTCTTAAACTATTAATTTTTACTGAAATCTTCTGTAGACTTTTTTTTCTTGGTATGAAACATTCATTTCATTCCAACAGGTATAGTTATAACTGGTTATTTAGGAATAGTTTAGAGAGAGCCTTTGCTATTGAAAGATAGAATACTCAATTTCTTATAAAATGAAGAAATGAAATTCATCTTCAAAGGCAGAAGAAAATATAAGGGAGAAAGGAATCAGAAATGTTTTTTTTTTTCCGGCACTACTGTGAATACAGAAACATTTAACTAATCTTTTAAAAGATGCTCAGGTTTATCAGTTCCTAGAACATGAGTGAGCTCAACTAGGTTTCCTTGAAAACCTTCCAGGGAGGCCCTACTATTTGAATTAGAATACTAAAGACTTTGCAATTTTATTTCATTATCATTCTCTCAGGACAGTTTTGGAACTTAGGCTAGCCTTATTGCTAGTCATGTGCTTAGCATACAAATAAATGTGAACCAAAATAAAATTATGTTGAATGAATGAATGTGCTAAGAATATGAGTTTAATGATACTCAGGAAAAGACAATAAAACACTTTGAAAAAAAAGCATTTGTTTAATATTTAAATTGATATATCTCAAATTCAATTAAAATTAGATAAATGTAATACATATGAGCATTTAAAATCTCTCAAACTGATTGAGATACCTTTGGGACCTGGAATATAAATTCTTTTTATTTTTAGGTTGGTAGCTTGTGTGTACTTCCTAAGAATAAAAGAGCCTTATGGCTTCTGTAGATAAAATGTTTTTAAACAACTGGAGAATTTTTGTTTGTATGAAACAATATTATTTACAATCTGCTGTCTTTCATTTTCATATCCATTTAGGACATGAATGAAGTTTCCAGCTTCGTTCAAGGTTCCACGGAAGGGTGTAATGTTACTAGCTTGAATTATCCACCTTTTACTCCAGGTAAACTTCATTTGGTTACTTTTTAGCTTTAACTGAGAATAGTTTTCTTGTTAATTAATAAATTCTAGCATATATTTCTAAATCAAAATCTTTGATCTATTTTTTTAAAACCTGAAATTAATGTGAAATATAATGTAGGATTACATTTAAGTAAACTTACCACTATAAAATTTTAAAATGTGTAGATGTACAATATAGATGTATAAAAAAAACTTCCATATTTCTCTTAAAGGCTGTTTTCCCATATATTTATTTATTATTAATGTTAGGAAATATTACTTCATTAGTATTTATTAATATAAGTCTAAAGCCAAGAGTTTTCCAAGCACAATAGGAGTACAGGGTAGGATCTAATTAGAACTGATTTTAATTAATTTTACTCTTCCTTTGTTTTTTAATTAAGTATGGAATTATATAGCATGTCATGAAAAGGGATATAAAGATGAAAATGGCAAAATATTTCTTAAGACATGTTTCTTATTACTTTCTCTAAGATATTCTTGATAAACTCCTGTATTCTAAAACTATTTGCATGGATGCTGTACAAAACTGGGGGAAACATTATGATGTGCACAGCCTGTATGGATACAGCATGGCTATAGCCACAGAGAAGTAAGTGTCATTTCATTCAGAAACTCTGTTTATATTTACTGTTTAGAAATTTTTTTGGTAATTTATCAATATAGTTAGAAAGTGACAAGAGTAAGAAATATGGGAAATAATATTTTCATGCCAAAAATTTATAGCATTTGAAGTATCAGTTATTTTACTAATAATAATGAATTTGGGCCAGAATTATCAATAATTATATGGCATATGTGTTTAATTGGGCCATCTTAATTAGTTGTCCTATATTGATTAGATTTAAATAATCCTTCAATTTTTTAATCCAGTTTCCAGTTCTTAAGTGTAATTATTTTCTAAGCATGAACTTCCCAATTGAGCCAAAGGCACTCCTAGAACAGGTCCTTAACTATTTTCCAGAATCAAAGGTTTCAATTAAAACATAAATTCTCAGTAGTAGACTTCCAAGTACTTTTTAAATGCTATGCACTACTTGTGTAAAAAAAGTTACATGATACATAACTAAAGATGCAGACCATCATAT
Source organism: Aplodontia rufa (assembly GCA_004027875.1). Taxonomy (NCBI): domain Eukaryota; kingdom Metazoa; phylum Chordata; class Mammalia; order Rodentia; family Aplodontiidae; genus Aplodontia; species Aplodontia rufa. The sequence goes on from PVKS010003610.1 coordinate 22,392, forward strand.
GTTGATTACCTGTTATTTTTTCAAGCATTATGTAAGATTCTATAATGCAATAGTCAATAAAACCGAGATCATGATCTTAATATTATTTGTAATTTTCTCATAATTAAATATCTATGTTTGAGTGTTTATTCTTTTCTCATCCCAAATCACAACATGATATCAAAATTTTGTACACTATCTTTATAGTGTTGGGTTACTTTTATACTTATTACAGTTTTACATATTACATTATTTAATCAATAAAATCTATGAAAGATTATAAAATAATTTTTGTTAAATATGATTAAGACTGTAATGTGTAAAAAGCATCTGAGAATTTACTATTTTTTGTAAGGTATCCTGGATAATTTTATATATTGGATAAAATTTTTATATCTTTTCCCAATAATTTTGCATTAGTGAAAATCTCTCAATAGTAGACACTAAAGAGGTAAGATAAATAATGCTAGTAGTTATGGGTGGTGGTTAACTTCTGGAAACTAAACAACAAAATGCTTCTCACGTTTGTAAATTGTTTCCCATAACTGTTTGCTTATATTTTAACCATGTTGATACCACATGCTTTTGATTTGGTAAAGGATGAGTGAAATAATTAAAAATTTCAATTGTTTCTAACAAATTTCTTCTGTGTTTGATTAAAAAATATTTAAATAAGTAAATACTGATAGGTTAATATATTTAATATAAAATTTTGACAAAATGATCTTAAATATTATATCTTAGATCAGGGAAAATTTAAAATTAGAAACTTTAATTTTGTTTTAAGGTAAATCTTATTTATTAATTTTATTTCATTTTAAGAGCCATAGAAAAAGTTTTTCCTAATAAGAGAAGCTTCATTCTCACCCGGTCAACTTTTGCTGGAACTGGACATCATGCTGCACATTGGTTAGGAGATAATACTGCTTCCTGGGCACAAATGGAATGGTCTATCACAGCAATGCTGGAGTTCAGTTTGTTTGGAATGCCTTTGGTAAGAGAGTTCAATACAAAGGATTATATAACGAATATTTATACATATATATGCAGAAATTTACATTCAATTTCTCTCTTTTTTTAATCATGATGATTGAATCCAGGAATTTATACATGTAGGCAAATACTCAATCACTGAGCTATATCTTCAGCCACAACACATAAATATTTAGTGCCAACTTTTATGCTTTTTGTTCAAAGTAGTAATCCAAATACATTGGGAAAAAAATGAATTTCAAAAGTGTAAACTTATTTTAAAAATTTTATCATCAATTTAGTTTAATAAAGAAAATAGAGTTATTTCCTTTACCTAAAAGATAAAATATAAAAACAGATGTTTTCAAATATTCAGAAGTTGAGAAAATGTATAATAGGAATTTTTAAACATAAGAAAGAACTCAGGCACATCTCTAATTACATCAAGCAGAAAAGAAGTATATAATGTTGATATTGAAGACTATACAAAGTCATTTCATTAAAAATGTAAAGTATATTTGGAAATTACAGTGATATATTTATTCTTTCCTTTACATGTATGAATAAAATGAGCACCAAACCCCCCCCCCAAAAAAAAAACCGAGCAAACAATAAAGCTCCCTCTACCATAATCTTGCATTTGGAAAGTAAAAAGCACATCATCATATTATTCATGAGTTGAAAACTATACTTCATTGAAATGAAAGAGAAAATAACCTTATATCTGAATGTTAGCAATTTCTTATCAAAGCTTGTATGTCTTCAGCTAAATTAAGGTTTAGAAGAAGACTGATTGCCTTAAATTCTTACATCAAAAAAGAAGAGTTTATTAATGTTAATGAGTGGAGTGCATGAATTCAAAACATAGAAAAAAAGATAAATATAAAAGAAAGTGCAAGTACCTTAAATAAGAGAAGAAATCAATGCAATGAAAGCCAAGTGTTTTGAGGAATAATTTTGAAAAATTATAATACATAGGTGATTTTTGAATGGATAAAATGCATCCATTTATAGCATATTCTGTTAAAAAGAAAAAATATTATAATGAATTGTAATATAAAATGTTATTTATTATAGGTACAAATTAATAAACAATAACCAATAAAAGCTTAGTAACTGAATTAAAGCTATACCATATTTATGGACAAGATTTACAATATTAAGGATATGCATACCCCAAAACTGTAATTCAAATTCAGTGCAAGTTATATTTCCTATTATATAATGCAATGATAATTAACACAATCATGTAAATTTTCAAACAGATTATTATGGCAAAATAAGACAAAATCTCACCCAGATACAGAAATTGTTAAATTATAGTACTATTATTGTATATCTGTGAGGATGTGAGGAAAGTATTAAGTATTTATATAAGCAATTTATTATACATTTAGGAAACAAAACAAAATAGACCTATTTATTTCACTATATGTAAAAATTCATTACCAGATACATAAAATACTTTTACCTTTAAATATTAACTATTTAGAAGAAAATATAAAGATCTGTAAATTTATAACATTATGTTATAGGAACAACATCTTAAACAACAGAAATGAAATAATGCTTTCAATTCATATAAACAATAAATGATTAAACTGTAATTATAGTATACTATAAATCTATAGAAAATAAGAATTGTAGAAACATAGTAAAATATATAAGGCAATTCTACAGAAAGAGTAAACCATATGATTTAATATAAACATTTTAAAAACAGTTTACTTCCATAGTAATGAGAACAATGTACGTAAAACTTTGGTGAGATATTATTCGTGTCAACACCTGGTAAAATAAAAGTGAAAATAAAAAAGAATTATCAAAAAATAAACAGTAGACACATTCATTTAATGTCAGTGCTGATATATGGCTATAGCCAGTTCTGATTAAACAATGCCCATTTTCAATAAACCAGCAAATATTCCAATATAAATATATTGTATATTGAGCACTTTATTCATAAGGAAACCTACATATTAATTTCATGGAAATACATGTCATGGTCATGAAATCCTATTCAAAAGGGCACTAAAGTAGCATTAATATAATTGAATCTTACCAAAAAAGAAAAACTTGTAATTCATACAACATCTCATTTACATATAAACATACAAAAAATACTACATATTATTTGTATGTATGTATATGTACATATATACACATTTATGTAGAAAATAAATGCTCATAAATAGTAAATCAAGATAGTGTTTTCTGGAGACTTCATGAAGAAACTGTATTGCAATCTTATGGGATTACAGATTGGAGTGAAACTCAATTTTATTTAAAATTATTTTGTAAGCTCAATGTGAATATATAGTCACAGGCTTTTACTGATTTTACTTCTTCTAAAATATATTATATTATAAATAATAAAAATCAAAATAAAGCATTACATTTTGGATTAAGAAGTAAAATATTTTAGTATAATAATTTCATCTTTACACATTGAATTAATGATTTTATCAGAAAAGAAAATAGATAAAAGTAAACAAGCAAGGTTAGAAAACATAGACAATGAAGAAAAAAGTATATAAAACAATGTAGTTGGTTACTGATCAAAAATTAAAGTCAAATAAACAAGGTTAAGGAGAAGTATATAAAGATAATAAAACAAAGAGATTGTAAATAATGCAACCTAATCAGTTAAGGCATAAAAAATATGATGCTCTTGGAAAATTTGAGAATTTTAACACTCTAAATAATAGCTCTATTTGTTATATAGGTTGGAGCAGATATCTGTGGATTTGATGGTGAGACTACAGAAGAGCTTTGCAGAAGATGGATGCAACTTGGGGCCTTTTATCCATTTTCTAGAAACCATAATTCTGATGGATATGAGGCAAGTGATTCTTTTGCTCCACAGTTGTATTTTATTTTATTTATTTATTTTTTTAAAGCAAGAAGGACTGAGATAGAGAGAGAGAGAGAGAGAGAGAGGGAGAGAGAAAGAGAGTATCAATTTTTATTTAGTTTTTCACATGGCTTTCGTTGCTCCGACACTTAGTTGTGTATGTGGGAGCTGGGGCTTAAACCTGTGTACTCGCACATGCTGGGCAAGCGCCGTATCTGCTGAGCCACCGCTCCAGTCCCCACAACTGTTTTAAAGAATGTTTAAATTTATTGCATAAGAAGGTCAAATAAAAAATCATGAAACAAAATGTATTTATAGCATAAATATTTTATTTAGGCCTAAGTCATGAAAATATGTGTTAAAAATGTGGATCAAAATTTTTTTAGTATACATCCTTTGATTCTAGCAATGAAAGTACTAGGTAACTTCTTTTTCATAAAAAAATATACCAATGAGGATTTCCATGTTTTGTTTCATTAAACAAATTAAAGACAAAACAATTTGAGTCCCATATCATTCCAAAATAAATAAAACTGGAATAAACAGATTGGGATAAAACAAAACTAAAACTTTTAAAACATGGCCCTGAACCAGTAGGAGAAATACCAGTAAAGACAGCTGTTTATCCCTAAATTCAGCATGACCTGGGTTCTCATGGTTGTATTTTTCGGAGAAGAGGGAAGTTCAGTTAAACAATCAAATTAATTAGTATGTATTTAATTATTCAGTTTTCACACACTTGTTGCATGGAAAGGCCTTAGTTCTTTTAAAAGAATAGTAAACTAATTAACTTGACTTTTAATGAGGTATGACAGAACAGATTAAAAGGGACACCTAAATGATACGAGAAATTAATTTCCTGAGGAGATATACTTTATATTGTATTTTGTATTAATTTGTGTTTTCCAAAAAGTAGATGATTTTAATATGTTAGACATTCATAAGTGAAATATTGTTGAAGGACAAAGGAAAGGGGGCATGAAAATGTGGCAGAAGACATTGAACCACAATTCAAGTCTCAAGCAGGGAAAGTGGCAGTAAAGGAAGTTGATTTGTAGGGACAATCAAAAATGGCAATGCAGTTACAGCAGTTTCAGTTGGGTCAGTTGGAGGAATTTTGAATCCCAAATTGACCACTGGAAGAGTCCTAAGTCTCCTAGAAGAGTGCCTGCAAATTATTCCCACTATGCTTATTCAATGACTGGGATCAGTTAAAGGGAAACAGGACTTCAGTATAAACGCAAAGGTAAATCCAGCGAGACTGGCTAATGTCCTCAGTAAATTCTGTGACCCATACCTAGAGATCTAAGCAGGTTTTTCTACACCATGGCTGAGGAAATCAGCGGATCTAGACCATTAGTTGATTACTGAACTCAGTAGATAAGCTGTACGTCAGTATTCAAGTCTACAGACTAGCCAGGTAACTCTGCTCCCTATAGTTCAGGGCCATTAGACTACCTGCATACATTCTAATGGCAATGGCAAGGTACAAGACCCCAAATTCTCAAGCAAGTGCGTTTCAAGCCTGTACTTCATTATGACACATGTACTAGCACTCCTTTGACAAAAATCCAAAGTCAAGTGATGGATAGTGCACATCACTCAGTGATAGGGGCCACAATGTTACATGGCAAAGCTGTAAGTACAATGAAATATTGGAGCCAATAAAATGGGTGAAACATCTCTTTGAAAAAGTCATCTTTGGGCTGGAGCGGTGGCTCAGCGGCTTTGGCACTTGCCTGGCAAGCATGAGGACCTGGGTTCAAACCCAGCACCATGTACACAACTAGGTGTCGGAGCAACTAAAGCCATGTGAAAAACTAAATAAAGTTGTTTCTCTCTTTCTCTGTCTCTCTTACTGTCCCTCTCTCTTTAAAAAAAAAAAAAAGAAAGAAAAAGTCATCTTTGTTGTATATACTTAAATTAGAAAGTCTAATAAAATCTTATTAAAATATTTAATATAAAATAGAAATATTCACACACTATAATGATGAAATACAGAAAATTTTTAGAAGCAAGCCTTAATTTATATAATCTGTATTTAAAAATAGATTAAAATATTTCTACTTTAATTTCCATTAGCATTGTATCTTAATTATATTAATTTCCCTTTTTATACTATAGCATCAGGATCCTGCATTTTTTGGACAGAATTCGCTTCTGGTTAATTCATCAAAACATTATTTAAATATTCGCTATACCTTATTACCTTTCCTCTATACTCTGTTTTATAAAGCCCATGTGTATGGAGAAACAGTAGCAAGACCAGTTCTGCATGAGTAAGTACTACTCATAAGAATGAAAATATATTTTAAAGTATATTTAGATACACATTGAAACAGTAGACATAAATCAATATATTGAGTGGATATAATTTGACAACATAATTGATTTTTTGAATAGACAACATTGATTACAGAACTGTTACAATTGAATAGAACTTACAAAGAAAAACATATCTATAACATGTAAAGGAAATTATTTCAGTAAAAAGGATTAAATCTAGAAGTCTTGAAAGTGTATCAAGTATATATTGTAAGTATAGATCAGAGTGTAAAATGTTTATAAAAATATGAATCTTGCTTATCTTTATACATCAGGACCAGAGCAGAGCTTTCCTCAAAACATGACTTAAAGACACTTTCAAATCCATGTAAATACTGGTGCTTTATAATGAAAAAAATTTAATGGAAGAAAGTAATATGTGAAAAATTTGAGTTATTTTATGAGCCTATCTTGTAGGAGATATAAAAATTATAGTTTATTACAGATTAAAAGTAGCATATCACCCATGAAAGATTTTTTTGGGTATCAGAGAAACAATTTTCCTCCTTGATTTCTCCCTCTTTTTGTACCTTCTTCCTTCTATTCTTCTCTTCTTTCTTAAGTGTCAGATGAATCATAAAGGATATAAAAACTATTGATTTAATATAATACATACTAAACAAGAAAAATTAATAATGATTCTAAGGGAAAACCTGAAAAGATAAAACAAGCAAAGAATTTGGATGTATTTTTTGTGTTATTTTATCTTAAACATTTTCTTTGTTCTTAGGTTTTATGAGGATACAAACAGCTGGGTTGAAGACCTTGAGTTTTTGTGGGGTCCTGCATTGCTTATTACTCCTGTTTTAAGACAGGTGAGTTTTACACATTTAATAAATTTATTGCTTAAAGGTAACTTTGTATAACCAAATCCATACTTAATTACAAAGCATTTGGGTAATAGATGTTACTCAACTGTTTCAAGCTGATAAATATTTGAGCACTAAAATGTAGAGGACATTTAAAAATCATAATATATTAAGTAGATCTATGCTTATCAAATGTACAATATGTAACTTGGGGCAAGGAAATTATACAAAACTAATATTCTCCTGTAAAAACTTTTTTTATTTAATCAAAAGCAAATGCTATAGTAATTCAAATGAGCTCTCCATTAAGTAGGCACAGATATTGAAATTTTGCTAAAGTGTATATAATGGAGAATGAATCTGAAAACCAGCTGATCTTAAGAAAGTGTTGAAAAGATAGTGGAATGATTTGTGTTTCTTATTTATAAAATGTCTCATACCATGGAGGTATGTAGAAACAAACATGGTTACATTCACTGTGGTCATGAGTCTTACAAAATATAAATTCAATCACGCATTATTTTGATTGACTCCTAAAATAATTTCATCTTTGACTCTTTGCTTTTGATTATATTTACATTGTGATAGGCAATACTAGCAAAATAATCTTTTGATTATTTGTGTAGAAAATAATGATATATAATAACACAGAGGAAGTTTACTTTTTCCTCTTGAAAAATAGAAAGCCCAACGCATTATTTGCAAGATTCTCTTTTAGAATTAAAATTGTTAAAAAAATGCATATTGTGTTGCTTTTATTTAGGGAGCAGTATCAGTGAGTGCATATATACCTGATGCTACTTGGTATGACTATGAAACTGTAAGTAACCTTAACACTCTTTTAGGCTCACAGCTATTATATTTTCAAACATCTGGACATGGAATCTTTTTTTTTTTTTTAAGAGAGAAGGTCAGTGAAAGAGAGAGAGAGACAGAGAGAATCAATTTTTATTGAGGTTTTCACATGGGTTTTGTTGCTCCAACACTTAGTTGTGCACGTGGGTGCTGGGGTTTGAACCTGTGTACTTGCTCATGCTGGGCAAGCGTCTTAACCGCCGAGCCACTACTCCTGCCACTGGACATGGAATCTTAACTGAAAACATATATCATACCTATTAAAAGGAGTTCTGTAATTATTATAAAAATAATAATTCCAAATTGGAGAATGGTGTAAAAATTGGTGCAAATATATCCCTTGTTGCACATGAGCTGAGCTTTAATATAATGTTCAGTACACAGAGGTATTATTCATTTAAAAATGGAATAAAACAAAGTTTTCAGAAGCATTCATGCTTTTCTCTATTTTACATATTTAATTTAATTTTTACATATTTAATTGTCCAAAGAATTACTGAGATAATGTTGCTCTTTTCATTTATATAGTACATTTAAGCATTTGTAAAAAAACTTTTCCTTTTAGTCTTGAAAATACAAAATAGAAACATTGATATACACAGTAGTTTTAATTTGGCAAACAACTCTTAGAAGTACATATTTTTAAAGTTATATATTGTATATTGTTTAATTTGCTAAGCAGACCCCTTAATTTTAGAAATAGAAATTAGGAATAATTAGAAATAGAAAGTTAGAAATAATGATTTTGAAAGAAACTTTCTAAAACCTTGCTAACTTTATTTTCTATGTGTCCACAAATGTTTTCTTAGATTTTAAAAAATTCATACTGCCATTTTCAGTGTACATATTTATGAGATAGAATGTTATAATCTGATAGAGGTATGCAATTCGTAAATATCTAATTAACATAGTTTGCATATTTATCTCCTTAAAACATTTGACATTTTTTAAAATTATCACATAAGCACTGTACGTATTTATGGGGTATAATGTAATATGTCAATACATATACAGCTTGTACTGATCAATTTAGGGTAATGAACTTTTTCATCTTTTTATCATTAGCTTATTTTAAGAGACTTTTAGCTCTTTATAATTATTCATAAAAAGTACATTAGGTTATTGTGGCTCTAGTCACCCTATTGTGTTATAGAACATTAAAACTTACTATTTCTATCTAAATGTACTTGGGCATGTGCTATTCAATCTCCTTTTGTCTCCCCTCCTTGTGAAGAGCAATATAGTGTTTCTTCAAAAAATTAAAAATAGATTTACCATGTGATCCATTATTTCACTTCTGGACAGATATCCAAAGGAAATGATATGAACACACTTGTACTCCTATGTTTATTGATATACTGGTCATAACAACTAGGATATAGAATTAACCTAGCTGTCCTTCAACAGATAAATGGACCAAGGGCACATGTATATGCACAATGGTATATTTTTCAGTAATAAAAGATTGATATCCTAGCATTTGCAACAAAATACATGGAACCAGAGGTTATTGTGTTGAATGAAATAAGCCAGACAAAAAGACAAATGCAACAAGTTTTCTCTCTTATATTGAAGCTAAAAAATTTTGATCAGAATGCAGAATTATGATTCCTAGTCGCATGTTAACTTTAAATTCCTGAAGAGTTGAGCTACTTAAAATTATTATTGATTATCATACAAAAGAAATTAGGTTCTCTATATTGATTTTTTTGTGTTTTAGAGAAAGTAAGTTTATTTTTTCTCTGATTTATGCAGCAAACTAAAAGAATACAATTTTATTTAAAAGTTAGAAAGCAGCATCATATTCATTTAGATGATATGAATGAGAGTTCATAAGAAAAATCACTTCAGTGTGTGAATTGGAATTCTTGTGAAATGCAATTTGAAGTCTTTGCTGATAATAAAAGCATCTTCAAATATTCCAAATATTAGGGTGCAAAACGATCTTGGAGAAAACAGCGGGTTGATATTCCTCTTCCAGCAGACAAGATAGGGTTACATCTCAGAGGAGGTTATATCATCCCAACCCAAGAGCCAGCTTTAACAACAACAGTAAGGTAAACTGAAAGTCACTAACTGAAATCTGAAATTTAATTTGTGCTTAAAATTCATATTTTTAATAAGAATCAGAGATTAATGTTTAGTTATTTTACCAGAAGATATCTGACACACAGAGGTACTGTTAACTATAACCCTCATGGTTACAAAAGATTTATAATTAATTATATATTATATGTATAATAATAAATATTTTGATTCACAAAATGAATATAGGTAGATTAAAATTATTTTCCATATCAAGTATTTACTCATTTTCTCTGTAGAACATGCAGAATTGAAGACTCTGGTGGAATGTGCCTGTAGTGCCATCGATTTGAGAGGCTGAAGTTGTAGAATTCTGAGTTTAAGTCCAGCCAAGGCAATTTAAGGAGAATCTGTATCAAAACAAAAACAAAACAAATCAAAATAAGCAAGCAAAAAAAATCTCAAAATGTTCCATACTTCTAGGATGACCCAATAATTTTTGATCAGATAATTAAATATTTTTTAAAAATTGGTAATAAGGTAGATATTTCAGTTTAGTAAAGAATAAGATAGAAGCTGAGTTTTCTAGTAAGATCGAAATTTATAAATATTTAGAATAAAAGAAAAACTTAAAGATTTCTTAATTTATTTTAAAGTATTGAGTCCAAGAGAGCAGAAACTGTCTTTTAATTCATCTGCTTTCCTACTTTCCCATATTCTCTACCACCTTCTATTCCTTACCCTGCTGCATTTTTTCTATAACATTAAGTATCTGAAACTGTTTCCATCTTTGTACTATATCTTTTTATCTAGATTATAAACTCCATGAAAACAGGGATTTGCAGTTTGTCACCTTTGTCCTTCAAATCACTTACAGTACCTGGCCCATAAAAAGCTATTATCTGTAAATACTTACTGAAGGAACAAAATAATGAGTGAATAATTACATGTTAGTAATTTAATTATGTTGGAATTCTAGAAATGCTTATTTTTATAATGCAACTTTTATGAGTGTGTTCTCAAAAATTGATTATTGAGTTGTAGTGAACAAGAGAAACCACTTTCATAAATATGCATTGTAAGGAAGATATTCTGTATATAACAGTTGCTTGGACCATTTACATGTCTCATTTCTCCTTTTATAATTATCTTCATTTATAAAGTTATTAGAGATTTCACCAAAGTTTATAAAACACCTTTACTATTTTCTAAGGCATAAACTTACATTTCATTGCAAATTATGGTAATACCAGTAGAATTGAACATTCATATGACACTGTTAAATTTAAATGAAATGTTATAGTGTTTCAGTTCTGCAAATGTCAGAGCCTTTAAAAATGGGTTATCATGCTTATTAATTTTACTTATTTTCACATATATAAATTCTCTTTAAATTCACATAAGAATATTGATATTGAAAATTTTCTAATACAGGTATTAATTTATGAATATCAGTGGTCTTATATTAATGAACTATAAAACTATTAGATTGAAATGGACTTATTTATAGAATATTTTACTATAATGAATGTATTTTTAATCATACATCTAATTTTATTTGACAGTCGTAAGAATCCCCTAGGACTCATAATTGCATTAGATGACAGTAATACAGCTAAAGGAGACTTTTTCTGGGATGATGGAGAATCCAAAGGTAAGTTTCTAGGGATATTCTTTAAAATTTTGGTCTGGTAATGTGTCATTTTATTTTATTCTCTATTTTTTTAATTGGTTCAGTATCAACTTATATATTGAAGGAAAGATGATATTTTGAATTTGTTGTTAGTTTTATAATTTTTAGTTACTTCATGAAATTTAAAATTATTATTATATTAAATTGAATTTATTATATACATTCAATTGAAATATCTAGTTTTGTCTATTGGCTTGTTGTTTAGTCCTTGAAAACTATATATTGACATATGGCATATTAATATTTTAAAATTAAAATTGTTAATAAACTTCCAGATGCACAAAGTAGATTGATTGCAGTACCTAAAATAAAGTTGTGTAAATGTAAACAAAAAGGAAAATACTTAAAATTTTAGTTAATGTCATACCATTTGAAGTAAGAATGTTTTACAGTTTATTCCCACTATTCAATGTTTTTAATTTTGTTTATTGAGCACCAAACTGGAGAATTAGTACACCAAAAATAAAAGTAGAAGTAAAAACTGAGCCATTTTATGCTAGTATTTAATTAAACCACATTAAATTTATGAGTGTGTTAGTGAATCTAATTATGGATTAAAGTCTTTTTCAATCTTAAAATGTCTCTAGATTCATTCTTTTCCTCAACAATAAAATAATTTAAAAATGAATAAAATGATGTGAGATATATTTGTGGTGTGCTATGTCTACCTAGGAAAAATTTCACATGTTATTTATTAAGTAGAGAAAAGGGTATAAATATCATTAAAATAATAAACTGTAATTATATATTTTTTATTATTTTCTCTGATTTTCTAGAAATATTTTAGCATTATGAAAAATTAAACTAGACAAATAGGTTTTTCATTACCTTTACTTACAGGGAAATTAAAATGTCAAGATTATTTTGTATGCAGAGATTTATAAAACTCAATATAAGGAAAATTGCTCAGGGAATCTTCATTAACAATATCTAATTTTTAAAAATTTTAAAGTGTTATATATCTGTAGAAACAGAAAAGCAGAGACTATATCTGCTCTTTAATCTGAAAATTAAATTTTTTTCTATTTCAGATAGCATACAAAGTGGCAACTATATATTATATACATTTTCAGTTTCCAATGTAAGTATTCTCCTTGGACACATGGTTAATTTTATATTCTGTTAATGACTGACTGCTTTTATCATGAATTATTTTTCGAAAGATGTTTAACATTTTACATTGACCTCCAGATATCACTGAACTATAATGAAATAATTATTCGATTAAATCAATAAATCAATTTATTAAACTATGAATTGTTATAAAATTTTATATTTGTGTAATAGATGATTTTTGATACTAATATTTATGCACTAAAGTCTTTCAACTTTTTAAAGTATTATGTTGGGTTTTAAGTCACATGCCCTAGGAAAATAGCTTTGACATATTTGAGGATGTATTAACATCAGTCACTGCAATGATGAAGCAGATTTTGGGTGAGAATGAAAAAAATCTGTGCACAGATTAAATTTTGAATAATTAGCAGGGATTATTTTTATAGATGTAGGATTTCTTTATATATCATTTTTGCTAAAACTAAACTCTTTGCCTAACATCAATGTTAGGGCTAGAGTAAGGAGGAGCACATAGGAGTTGCATCGTAGTGATTTAGATTAATTCTGAAAATAAAATTTGGGGTATACATACATAAAATTATGAGATACTTGCTTGTGGAGAATTAATGGGAAAGGAGAGGTAAAGATTGAATTTTTTCTGTTTTATATCTCATTGCTATTTCAGGATAGTTTGTGATTACTCTCTGTATAACTATATATTTTTGTTTTCACCAGAACAATTTGATTCTTACATGCGCACATGCAGCGTATCAGGAAGGAACCACCTTAGCTTTTGAAACGATAAAAGTCCTTGGGTTGACAGACACTGTTACAAATGTATATGTGGATGGAAATCCACATAGTAACTTTACTTATGATGCTTCCAACCAGGTAAATATATTATAAATTATTTTAATTGCCTTATACTCTCATATTTATTTTTACATAACCATAGACTTTTGAATTTTTTAATTTTTTTCTGCATTAAATTTCCCTCCCTCTGTTACCACATTCCTTCCTTCCTTGTTTACTTTCTTCCTTCCTGTCTCTCTCTCTCTCTCTCTCTCTCTTTCCCCCTCATTTTTTCCCCTCATTTGGCATAATGCCCTATTGCTTTCTCTTTAACTTGTCCCTGATGCTTTGGAAGTAGAGGATAGAGTTAGGTTTAGGATGAAAGAAATAAGTATTTCCATCCTTTGAATTCGGAAGCTTCCATATAAAAAAAGTGATGGACTTTTTCTTCCCAGTATATTCATTGAGGGGATTAACATTTAGTGTATACCTATTATGTCTGAGACGTTCTACTAGGCGTTCTACTAAATTTACTCTTATTCATTCTGTATAGCAATCTTTTTTACTAGGGGTTATCCCCATTTCACAAATGAGGAAACGGAGATTGTACAGTATATATAAGATTGTATAGTATCACAATAGACTTTATAGATATCAAAAATAAAACTGAAAAGTGAACTCATGTTGGGAGTTTTTTTTTAAAGAGAGAAGGACAGAGAGAGAGAGAGAGAGAATGAGAGAGAGAGAGAGACACACACAGAAAATTAATTGTTATTGAGTTTTTCACATGGGTTTTGTTGCTGCTCTGACACTTAGTTGTGTACGTGGGTGCTGGGGTTTGAACCCATGTACTTGCGCATGCTGGGAAAGTGCCATAACCGCCAAACCACTGCTCCAATTCCCTCATGTCTGGATTTAAAGATAATAGTTTTCCTTCAATTTGTGCATTTCCTCATAGCTACTTCATCTTGAAAGTTCTACCTATTTGAGTTGCATGACCTTTTCCCCCTTTCTTTTCTGTTCCTGAAGTATTGTAGCAAAAATATTAATCATCAATTTTGAAGAATTGCTCTGGTTTTCACATTTGGAAAATGCTAAATATTAAATTGTTTTTAATTCCTTTTTTTTTTTTTTGTCTGTGTGTGTGTGTCTTCAAAGGTTCTCATCATTAGAGATCTTAAGTTAAACCTTGGAGGAAACTTCACTGTTCAGTGGAATCAGATTTTCTCAGACAATCAGAAATTTGATTGTTACCCAGATGCAGACGGTGCAACTGAAGAGAAGTGCTTACAGCGTGGTTGTTTATGGGAAACGGTAATTTTAACTATGACTCTTCAAGGATTTTCACATAAGCATTTCCATGTGAACCTCTACATATTACAGTTTTAATTCTACTGTATATAAATTAGATTCATATTGAGAATCATGCACAATTTGAAATCAGTACCTATGAATTCTTCTTTATATTAATAATTCTTCCAAGATATACTTTAGTTAAAGCAAAACAAAACAGATATATCAATTATTTTCCAGACACTTGCAAGAGTGTAACTTTATTTAATAAAATGGTGCTCTATTTGATGCACTTTATTAGTTATTGACTTTGGAGACCAGCTCAATTGGATAAAGTATTTTGCCAGTGGTGGACAATCTTTAAAAAGCATTGTCTCTAGATATTAAAACTTATGAAGGGGTTATAGTTCTGTCTCTGTAAGAGGTGATAATGTCTAGCCATTTATTTTGGCCATTCTTTTTTTCTGAGTAATCATGTCTGTGAATAGAAAATGATTTTTTACCAACACTACAGGAAAGGGGTTTGAGAAACATACTCCTTTGCTTGTGCTTGTTTCTCAAATCTGGTCTCTTGTTTGCATTAGTGAGCTTTGATAGTAGAAACAGTTTTGCTGTAACCAGGGGATTAAATTCATGTGTCATAACACTGAAGTCAAAACATGTGCGCCAGGGACTGCCCAAGAGTGTCCACATTTATGTGAGACAACAAATGGAATTTTTGCTTCCAGAAAAATTGCTATCATTCTCCTCCATTGCTTGATAAAGCAGTGTAATCTTCAACATTAGGAGAAATTAGAGAAGAACAGAAGAACAAAAGTGAGGAGAAGAAGAAATTCTGAGATTCATGACAGTTAAATAGTGAAGCACTTGTAATTGCTCTCTTTTCTTCCCTTTAAATCCCATCTGTCCATTCAAATCCATCCCATCCCCACTGCATTCAGAGCATTCTCACTTTTTCCCATTATCAAAATCTGAAGGAAAGGTGAGAACTATTTTACTAAAGCATGGATAATTTCTAAACATGAAGTTGTGAAATTTTAAAAGAACTATTAATATTTTAGGATCTAACAGATCTTTGTCTCAAGGAAGTGAAACTTTAACATTGGGATGCCGTTGAATCTGATGATGGAGGAAGCAGATAAACTTCCTTGTATTGCTTTGGGCCACTTCGTTTCTTCATTTAGCAAATATTTATCGGAATTGACTAAGTTGTAGTCACTGCTCTAGTTCAAAAATTTAAACAAAATCCACCTGTCCTGATAGAATTTATGCTCTAGCATGGGAAAACAAATAATTAATAAAAAATTATGTGTCATATTAGACAAGTTTTACAGAGAAAAATAAAGAAGGAAAGAACTAGTGGAGTAGTATGGTCACCATTATAGTGTAGTTAGCATATACACAGTATTTAAAACCAAATGATGGGGTAACATCATTAATTGAATGATTATTTTCATTTAATTAAATTGAGTAGATTAGGGAAAAAGAGTTCGAAGACTAAATCCTGGGTCATTACAATATTTCATCAGGAAAATGAGGAGGAAAATGAGACAGGAGATTGATAATAGCAAAGGTTTTAAGTTGAAAACAAAGAATTTGCTGGGTCCTGGAAGGCATGTAAACAACACATTTTAAGATAGAAAATGTGATCAACTGTACAAAATATATTTCTGTAACTAAAATGAAGACTGAAAACATACATATAAATTTGGCAGCATTAAAGTGATAACCTTGAAAGGAAAAATATATATGGATTGTTGGAGGTAAAATCCTGGCTATAGTGAGGTTAAGTGAAAATGAAGAAACACATTGTAGATATTAAGAAAGTGAGTATTGTGAATTATTCTCTGTTTTGGTGTAAAGAAAGCAGAGAAAATAGGACAATAGGTAAAGAAGTGAGGTGATGATTATTTTTTTATTTAAGATGGGAGAAATAGAATCAATTAATACGCTAAATGATACCTTATTTGAATGCAACATTAGTTAGAGTGGAAAACTGAGGGAGAAATGTTTTCACAGCAGAAAGACATGGAATTAGGTACACATTTGAGATGGTTCTCTTTAGATGGAAGCCAGACAATTCACATCATATAACAGGTGGTGGGCACATATAATATCCCGTCAGGATTTGGTTTTGATTGTTTTCCTTTTCCATGAGCAGATGATGAGAATAGGGAAAGTTTTGCTAGAAAACAGAGAAGACAAAAATACCATGCAGAGCACGATATTGGTAATGGTTAACATGCCGGGGAAATAGAGTAAGAATATATTATTAGGACACATATAATATGTGTCCTAATATGAATGTATTATTCATATTATGAATATATGCCCTAATATGAATATATTATTATGCCTTTGGTGATCATAGTCAGGGAAAGAGTTGACATAATTGTGTACTTTCAAGCCACACTGATGTGATAAATTACAGGCATTGAGAGGTAGTTTTTTTCTTCAGGACTGTGCTTTTATAATTGAGTATAAGAATACTAGCGAGGGTCCTATGGGTTGAAACTATATGAAGAAGAGTGATTTTACTGATAAAGAAAAATCCTTTGATGAGAAAGGAAGACATCAAAGAGTGAAGGAAAAATAAAGGGATAAACAAAGTTTGAATAGTATCTTTACTCTGATTGTGGTCACTGTATACATACATAAATCCTTAATTTGCTCACTTTGAGAGGAAACCAAAGTAAAAAAGTATCTTTTCACAATAATTAGTATAGCTAGAAATTTGTGAAAGGTTCTACATCACTGGTAATTTCAGAAAAATACTCCTCATAACTTCAAAGTGTCTTGATGATTCTTCCAAATCATCCCTATACTCACCAAATTCCACATTTGTACTTAAAACTGAAATCAGATCCCATGAAATCTAAAGGTCCTAGCTGGTCTAAAGCTATCTACAGATCTCAGATCCAAAATCCTCAGGAGCATGTTCCAAGTAGTAATTTGTCTATTTCTAAAATATGTACATGTATATATGCAGAAAAAGGCAAGTTTCTCAAAAAAGCCTCAATGAAATATATTAAATTTAATTCAATATTACATGGGTAAACTGAGGTTTTATTCTAAATGATAAAGGAGAAGTCATGCTGGGCAAAAAAGTAGCCATGAGAGATTTGGGATTTTCTAAAGTCAATTGCATTCCTGGTTTTACTGGCAATTCTTTCATACGCTTTATTCGGATGAGCACCACAGTATTCATATCAGTCCAAGGTTTATTTTAAACTGAGTTTAATGGACACCTGAAATCTGAGTAGATTAAGCAAAATGGGATTTATTTTTCTATTAAAAAATAGAATATCGGGTCCAATACGCTGTCATTTCAGTGTCATCAATTATTCAGACTCCTCTATATTCATCATTTGATTTTTATTCACGGTCACATGATGGCTTCTGCCATTATTTTTGCAATCCACACAGAACAAAGAGCATGGAAGGATGAAGATCAGCCCAGTTTAATCTATTTAATCCCCCCCACCTCTTTTCTTAAAGGGCCATTGAGGTCTCACACAACTCTTACCAAAGCAAGTTGAAAATAACAATGAGTATATTGCTTCTCCCAACAACATAATAAGTTAATAAACAGGAATATAGGAAGAATGGATTGTGATAAAGCAACTAGTATTTAGTACCAGCATTAATAATTTTTCCCCTTAGGTTCTAGCATCTGCCTATTTGGATGCCCATCAGCACTAAACCTTGACCATAGTTCCTGTCTTAAATCCTAATTAGAATGGAATTGACCAATATAAGAACTAGCCTTCAAAAAAGGATTAAATAGTGTCAGTGTAAATGGATTAAAATAACCTAAGCAATGTTCTTTAGGTGGTTGTTATAGAGCCACTTTTACATACAAAAAAGCAGCAGTCACTATGAAGAATAAGGAAAAGGATATGATCAAAATATGAGAAATGTACTTAATTTTTGTAAAGACAACAGAATCTAATTTTTTGAAAACCTATGACAATGTTTCTGTTCTACTGTATTTAGACTCAAATGATATTTCATATAACAATTATAGAGCATGGTGTTTCAGATTTCTTAATACTTTTCTATTGTAAAACAGGTATCTAATTAAACCTAAGTAGATTTCATTTTTAATTTTGTTTGATTTTTATTTTGAGACAGGGTCTTACTAAGTTGTCCAGGCTGGCCCTAAACTTGCCATCGTCCTGTCTCAGTCCACCTAGTGGCTGGGATTACAGGCATGTGCCAACAGGCCCAGCAGGGTGCCTTATGTCTTATAGTCAAATAATTCATTGCTCACACCAATGACAATAAATAAACATGCATTGTATTTTTAGGGTCCAACTTCATCCAGTGCACCTCAGTGTTACTTCCCAAAACAGTACGACTCTTACTTAATCACATCAACTCAGTATTTGTCTACGGGTATAACAGCTGACCTTCAATTGAATCCCACAAGAGCTAGAATACAGCTACCCTCTGAACCCATCTCAACTCTCCGTGTGGAGGTGAAATATCACAAAAATGAGATGTTGCAGTTTAAGGTATGTTCAGTATAGATAAATAAGAAATAAGAGGCTTACTAAAATAGATTAGGTATTTGGATTTCAAATGTAATTTTAATGGTTATTTATTGGCTTGAAAACATTTTGATTTTATATACAAACCTTTATTTACTTTTTTCCATACAGCTCATAGCTAAGTGACCAGTAATTAAAGCTTCTCATTTTTGCTAACTTCAGAAATAATAAAATATGTAGTGGTGAATTTTTTAAAAATCTTGTTAAATAGTTAAGTTCATTGTTGAACAGACACATCACTTGGAATTGAACCGTGTTAATAGTTCCATGTAATTAATTAAACAGGATGCTTACTCTTGCTCTTCAAAAATAGTCTGAAATTTATGGCCAAAATATACAAAAGTAATAACTTCTTCCAATATTCCCAGCAAAGGGGCTGCAGAGGTGCTCAGTGGTATCATCCTTGCCTGGCATGTACAAGGACCCAGGTTCAAAACCCAGCACCACATACACAACTAAGTGTCAGAGCAATGAAAAGCAGATGAACAACTAAATAAAGCTGATTCTTTCTCTTTTTCTCTTTATCTCTCTCACTCTCTCTCTCTCTCTCCAGAAAAAAAAATATATATTCCCAGTGGAATATTTTTGAGATGTCATACAACAATCTTTAATTTGATCGGGAGAGATAAATATATAGAAATGGTTAAAATTGAAAAAGAGGACGTTTTAATAGATTACAAAGTTGAAACAATATGGATCTAGAGCTAAAATTGCCTGATGGTTTATTGTAACAAAATGGTATAAAAGCATAAAATATATGCATATACATATAAATTCATTATTCACATATAATAATGTATATACATAGTGCAAAACTTTAATACCAAATGATGAAAGTTTGAGAAATTAATAATTGTGAGCTATTATACATTATTTAATAACTCATGTAGAAAAATGTTTGCCTTAAATCACATCTAAAATAAAATTTAGATTGAGTTGCATATGAAAAATAAACCAGGGGCTAGAGCGGTGATTTATTTAGTGGTTAGAGTGTTTGCTTTGCTTGCACAAGGACCTGAGTTCAAACCCCAGCACCACATACAAAGTCAAGTATTGGAGAAACAAAGACCAGATGGAAAAATAAAATTGATTCTCTTTCTCTCTGTCTCCTTCTCTCTTTAAAACAAACAAACAAACACAAAAATCAAAAGTAGGCCTAAAACCAAATTTAGCATCATATTGATCTTGTACCTGGCTAGTAAAAGTCTTTCAAACTGCAGATACAAAGTGACATTAACATAATTAGTATTTGTTGTGGGATTATATTTATGATCAAACATATTGAAACAAACTTTGTATCTTATTGTGAATGAAAAAAAAATTTTGGTATATCTGTAAAATGGAACATTTACTTCTAAAAGTTTCATTTTTGATTTCTTACATAGAAAATGAATCACAAAACATTTTAAAATGGTACATAATTCAGAATTTATATATATACTATTTCATTAGAAGCTTGTTTGATTGTTCAACAAATACATTTCTGAATAAAATAAAAAAGGTACACATATGAAATTATCAAATTAATCCTATATATGTTTGTGCCTCTTGAATGCTATACAAATATAATAGGCCATAAACTTAGAATTAGGTATTTTATGGAAAATAATTTTAATTAATCTTATAGGACCATTATTTAAATTATTTAATGATATCTGTGTGCTGTGTTTGCAATGCAAACTACATCTACTTTTATTATTTTTATGCAATAGATTTATGATCCCCAGAATAAAAGATATGAAGTTCCAGTACCATTAAACATTCCAACCACGCCAACAAGTACCTATGAAAACAGACTTTATGATGTTGAAATCAAGGAAAACCCTTTTGGCATCCAGATTCGACGGAGAAGCAATGGAAAAGTTATGTAAGTGATTGAATTATTTGATGTGAAGAATAGTTTAATTTTAGTTTAAGATAGAAAAAATAGGATTATTATTTTCATAGCTTTACCCATGCTAGAATAGTATCACACCAATAGTTTTTCGTGGTAGTTTAGTTGCAGTCTGTAATATTTTTAAATTAGATGATTATCGCTCTATAGGATTAGTATAAAGAATTAGGCTAAAATTTAATTTACATGTAGATATGATTAATTTTAGTAATAAATATGATATTCATTCCTCTAAACATGTTCAGAACCAAAAACAAGCCTCCTCTTCAATAGCATGATGACTGTTGGTAAAAATAATAATTGGAAATGAGTCTTACAATTTTATTGGAACAGTTGAAAGTTTTTTAGTACTGGAATCTGAGAAAGTTAATACTTTCTCTCACAGATATTAATCTGGAGAAACAGAGGTAAAAATCTATATTTATTGTCATATTACAGTAAATAAATTTATTTTAAAAATTCTTTATTTTAGCCAAACTACAGTGTTTTAAATATATATTTTGTATAATGCAAGATCACTATCTCTGTTTTCAGCTCGTGACAGGAAGTATCATTAGGAAAAAAATGATGGGAAAAACCATGCCTGTATTTCCTTAAGTTTTTCGCTTTGAGAAGATTTCATTTAAAAATATGAGAAATAATTAATCTTTAAAGAAAATCCTGGCAAAGAACATTATTGTTGTTTGGGAGGCATTATTCCCTATTAAATAGTTTTACAAAATAATTGATATGAAAACTTTAGGATATTCCAAGTTATTTGTAATATTTATGTTTCTTCTCCCTGCCAATTTTCTTTTTTTCTTCCTTTATATTATTCCTCCAAATAAGCAAAAACAGTACATTTTTTTAACACATTTCTTTATAAGCACCAATTTTAATAAGTACAAAATAAAGTGAATGAACAATTAAGAAAAGTAATTGGAAAGAATTTAGAGTTAAAATATATATAAATTTAGAGTTTTTGTGATACTGATTTCTTTTTGCTTCTTACATAGAAAAAAATATTGTGATTATCTCAAAATGCAGGGGAAAATGATAACATACAATTTCAGACTGTGCATTGCTGAGTCACTTTTAAGTTCACATTAAATGTATTTTTAAAGTAGTTCTTGTCTAAAGATAAATGCATGCAATCACATTCTTCCTTCTCTTCTGCTTCCATAAGGGCATATGAAACATATTATGCCTATACTCCTATACTTAGCCAAAAGAAAAATGTGTCAGAATAACTATCTATAAGCATTCTATACCTGGTATAATTAGGCACATAGGGAAAATTATTTGTTTTTAGATCACCAAGGAAAAAACTACCATCATTATTTGTGATACTAATTTCTATGTATTTTTCCAAGAATAGCATTGTTTTCCTTTGTTTTCAGTTGGGATTCTTGTCTGCCTGGATTTGCATTTAATGATCAGTTCATTCAAATATCTACTCGTCTGCCCTCAGAATATATATATGGTTTTGGGGAAGTGGAACACACTGCATTTAAGCGAGATCTGAACTGGCATACTTGGGGAATGTTCACAAGAGACCAACCCCCTGGTGTAGGTACCAATACGTGAATATCTCATGTGGCAACAAATTCCATAATGGCATTCAAGCTATTTCTTTACGCTCATAGTTCGGAATTGAAGTACATCATGAAAAAGGGGTTAGAGATTATTAGAGCTGCTATAATGATTTTCTAAAAAATATACAATCAAAATCAGCATATATTACAGGTGAAAGTAGAGGATAGATAACAACTTGCTTGGCTACATTAAAATAACAGGTGTGGGGGCTGGAGAGGTGGCTCAGAGGTATAGTGCTCAGGAAGTGAAGACCCAAGTTCCAACCCCAGCACCACATCCACAACTAAGTGTCAGAGCAATAAATGCTCTGATTCATTCTCTCTCTTTCTCTCTCTCACTGTCCCTCTCTCTTTAAGAAAAAAATAACAGGTTGTGATCCAATTCTTTATCACTTTCAACTGCACAGAAAGAAGATGCTGATTCAGTGTTCCTGAAAATAACTGCCTACATTTCTCCTCATTTTTTACATTACTTCTTAGAAAATGATTTGGTTCTTTTTCCTTTTTACATCTGCAATTTTGCATTTTGATGAGACCAAACTCCTAGTCACATTTTTACAAAATGTTTTTATAGACTCATGATACTTCCCCAGTGTTCTGTCTTGCTAACTGTACACATTTCATGGATTGCAGATGTATGGTACAACAAATAGTATTAATTACAATTGTTTCAAACATATCATGAGGAAATTACATAATAATAAAACTAGCCTATTTTCATTTTTCACATAGAGTGTGTACTTCAAAGATATATTCAGTAATGGACTGAAAATATGTGCAATCATTTTTTAGTGACATATTCAAACCACTATTGCTTTTATTATAATAGTTCAAAAAATTTTTATTTTTATCATAAGTCCAAAGGAAATTGGGGTTTTCTTTTACCTAAACTTGAATGATGGCTTACCAAAATAAAATTTAAGAACTCTTCAACATTAGCATAGACCTTATTTGAATAATGTAACCTTGATCTCAATAATAAAATTACTTTCCCATCTATTAACTTATTGAGGTTCAAGGGTGGAACAAGGCATTCAGTTTTTTATAAATGTAAAAAAAATATTTTTGTAAACTCATTTTTTGAAAACAGTTTCATTGCTGTAATCATTCTAGGGCATTTTATTATGGAAAAATAATTGCTAATTTATGAATAAAATGAGACAAATAACCTGTGGACAGAAATCCAGTTATTCTACTGTCATTATCATTCTATAGCAGTTAATGTGGCAGTTTTTATTGGTGTTACATGTGTGCATATTAATTTCCTTGCTTTAAAACAGTAGTGATTCAAACAATAGGGAAATATTTTTCTAAGAGAAATATGTTTATTTTAACTCACTCATAATTTGGGCAAAACAGGAACATGTAAAGTTCAAGACTCAATGTTACAATGAATTTTAAATGTCTTTGATTAAATTCACCTGTTATTGTTATTAATTATTAATTATGCTTACTTTTGAAAATTTCAGTATAAACTTAATTCCTATGGATTCCATCCCTATTACATGGCTCTGGAAGATGAAGGCAATGCACATGGAGTTCTCTTACTCAACAGCAATGCAATGGGTAAAACAATTATTGAATTTTTCATAAAATATAAATATGACTTTTTAATATGTTGTTATGCTTAGATAAAAGTGGAATATTATTTTTGATTTCCAGATGTTACATTCCAGCCAACTCCCGCTCTAACTTACCGCACAGTTGGGGGAATCTTGGATTTTTATATGTTTTTGGGTCCAACTCCAGAAGTTGCAACAAAGCAATACCATGAAGTATGACTTCATATTTATTTCATAAATTTTATTTATATTAGCACGTAATTATCTCAGTTCATCCATATAATTGTTTTTTAAAGGTTATTGGCCAACCAGTCATGCCACCTTATTGGGCTTTAGGATTCCAACTATGTCGTTATGGATACAGAAACACTTCACAGATACAGGAGCTATATGATGAAATGGTGGCAGCTGAAATCCCCTACGTACGTATATCAATTTTAATGACACTATTAAGTGTGAAATATATAAATATAGAATGGAATAATTAAACACCTAGATGCTTTAAAATATTTTAAACATTTGGTAATCATTCTTATTTTTTAAATAGCACTTTACGAATTGAATATGAGACTTTAATAATGATGTCTTTTTCAGAGTGATAAAGGAGAAGGTGTAAAACCATTCTTCTTCCTTCTTTCACCTCAGTTGTATGACCTTAAGTTATATTCGCCAAATCTCCATGCACTTGCTTTCTTCTCATATAGTTTGATTGCATTGGTAGTCTGAGGCATTTCATGTTTTCTCTTTATGTTAGAGTGAGTAGCTGGCTGATTGTAGCCCTGTTATAGATAAAAGTTGTAACTTATGGTACAGAAAAAGAGGCTTTGAGATATTCTCTTCCCTAATATTTGAAAAATAAAATATTCCAAAGTGTCATGAATAATTAGTCCCTATAATTTTTATTTTTAGGAATATTGTGAAATCTCAGGGATACTCCTGATAACACTTAAAAAATGAAATGTACAAGGCTTGGGATATAAGAGTTCATTTTAAAAATAATTAAGAAGGATCTCATAATAAGATACTGTACTTACAGTAGAATCCAATGCTATGTACATTATCTTAGGAAAATTAATTGATGATATAGAATTATGCAAAAAAAGGATTTTTGGTTATTATTCTACTCAGTTAAAAATTTTTTAAATAACTAGAAACAATCAAGTTCATGTTAATTAATAAATTAACTTACAAATTAGATATTTAGGGTAATAGTAAAGATTATGTGATAAAATTCAAATATGTTTATCTAAATGAATTTGCAAACACTTCTCTATAAACAGTACGAATGTTTAGTTAAATGAGCTATTATTACAAAAATGACTTTGATTGCTTCTGTAGGGGTTATAAATAATTGACGGATTGGTGTCCCTTTTTGTCAATTTTAAAATGTTTGAAATTTTCCCATATTTCCTTTAGCATTCCTAGAAGAAGACCAACAATTGTTCATGTGTGTATTATGTGAAATTCTAGTTTTTAATTTAATATGGTTTTGTGGTACTTTTTTGTTTTTCTATTTGGGATTTACATAACAAAATATACTGATTCAGAATTTTTATTTCCAAATCAAAATTACTCAATGAACTTTTGAAAACACAGAGTATGTATATTCAGTTGTTCTTAGAATACTTTACATCTTTACATGCCACTTATATAATCCTCAAGCACTGCAATTCTTGATTAATCCTCTTTAAAATCAATTGAAGAACTGAAGCTCTCATAGTGCTATAATGCTCACAAGTATGACAGATTATAATACACTCACTCTTGTGTGTTTCTTACCCCATTACTGTTAATCTTATATGTTTCAGGATGTTCAGTATACGGACATTAATTACATGGAAAGGCAACTAGACTTCACAATTGGTGAAAACTTCCGGGACCTTCCTCAGTTTGTTGAGAAAATAAGATCAGAAGGAATGAGATACATCATTATCCTGGTCAGTATTTATTTTTATCCAAATTTATTATCTTGGTTTTATTATCTCCCAAAGTAAGAGTAAGAAAGATGTTTCAAAATAAGTAGTATATAATGTTGGATTCTGCTCCCAAATTGAAAACTTTTCTTCCTTTAACACAATTTTATTAACACAAAATGCACCAACTGCCATGTGCTTTCACGTATATCCTGAGAGATGTAGTGTAAAGTTGAAAATCAAAATCAAGGTCTTTCCTAGTTCACATCCAAGTTATCAACTGGCCTCATTTATAGAAGCTGTCACGAAGCGTTGATTTTTCTCTTCCTATACAATTTTCAAGCAATTCTCTGAGATTACTTTGGGTTCTTTTTATATTTAACATTTTTCCATTAGCTAAGTAATTCTGAGAAGAGAATATTTTACTGATGTCTTATAAGGAACAGGTTTAGGATCCAGAAATTTCATCAGAGAAACAAAATAAAAAGAAAAACAACAAAAATAAACAATAAAACTAATAAGTTTGCTTTATAACATAACTAATGCACTTTCAAAAGTTCTTAGAGTTCTTTTCAGAGGAATTTAGAGGATAATATATTATGGCACTAATGATTTTATTATCATTTGTCTGTGGAGAGCACAGTCTTAACACAATAAAGAGTGGTTATAGTATTTGACAATGGCCACTCAGGTAGGTAAAGTTTTATCTATTTTATTTTAATTTGTTCAGCATAGTTTTACATATTGGAGGGAATCATTCCTACATATTCATGCGTACATGGATATCAACAAAGGCTGATTCTAGTCCAGGATCTCTCCCCTTTGTCTACTCCCTGCTCTCATGACTCCTCTGCATTAACTCCATGTTATAGATAGAAATAAGCATATATTGATTTTGAAATTTCTGAGTTTCTTTGCTTGCCTGTATATAGTTGGGGTTCTTATGGGAGTTGAGAGTTCCCAGTTGCAATTACAGACCCCCTCCTCCCAGCCTCTCTTTTCTGCCTCCCTCCCTTCTGCCCACACCTTCATATTTATGGTTCCTCCTGCTTATGTCACCTATGTGGTTATTATTATTTGAGCTTAGCTAACTTTCACCCTGTCTTAAATTTTACTCTAACTTCCACATATGAGAAAAAATTTGGCTCTTAAGTCTCTGAGTTTGGGCTGTTTCACTCAGCATAATTTTTTTCCATCTTCATTCATTTGACTGCAAAAGCCATGATTTCATTCTCTCTTATACAGGTAGCAATAATTTTATTCCACATGTACGTTGTTAATATTTACTTTTGATTTTAGGATCCAGCGATTTCAGGAAATGAAACACAGCCTTACCCTGCATTTGAAAGAGGAATAGAAAAAGATGTCTTTGTCAAATGGCCTGATAACGGTGAAATTTGTTGGGCAAAGGTACTAAATGTCTTGAAATAAAATAATTATGAAAATGCTGTTTCATTGAAAGTTTCAATTTAAATATTAAAAGCATATACAGAGGGCAGATCAAATGTAAGAGTTTAAGAAGTACATAATGTGTATTCTTTGAGTTCAACCAAATTTATTAGACATACAGAGTTAATACAAATCATAAAACCAAATAGTGTTATTTTAAAATTGTATTTAATTATATTTCTTGTTACCTCTTGCATTTTATTATTAAACTACAATTAGTAGAAAGCTGCTCATTATTCTATGCTTAAAGAACCTGTAAAATATTTGTACTTCTCTTAAAAATGTCTCATTAATAAAATTAAAGTTACATTAAAATCTATGCTTATATTACTAACTTGAACAATAAGTATTATTCATTCACTTTTTGTAAATAAAAATATTCATATATGAGTATATTAATATTATAGAAAATAATTTAATTTGGCTTTCCTATAAAACAATCAAGCAAACAATTTGAATTAGAATCATAAACCCCTTATAAATCTCATGATGGGAAACATAATTCAATGAAAAATAAGTTCCTTTGGAACCTGTAGTAAAATTAAGATGTTAATGATAAAGTTTTTGAGATTCAAACATGGTCTATACATTAGTCAATAGTATTGTATAAACATTGACTGCTTGATTTTAATAATTACATTATGTTTATGGAATATGTTAACGTTAGGGAAAGATAGGCAAAGGATGTGCACAAACTCTAGATACATTTTTTGCAGCTTTTGTGTAAGTCTAAAATATTACAAAAGTAAAAATTAAAACTAAAATAAGATGGGTAAAATATGGTAAGTTTAATGAAAAAACAATCTTTTAAGAAACATTCAACTATAGAGTATGGTACATTGGCCATCAAGGACAATCTTTCTCCTACTTTCTTCTACCCTATTGTTCGTTAGTTTAAAGTACTATTTTTTTTACAAGTGTTTACTCTCTAGAAAATGCTTACTTGGTGGGAGGGCTAAATGTATTTTTTATACGGGCTTTCTAGCTTCTTCAACATGTATTGAACTTCCTAGAATTTTCAGCATGACTGAATTTAGCCTGTCTTGTGTATTTCTGATTGGAGAAGAAGTAACCATTGATAGAGAATGAGGCAGGTGTAGGTAGGAAAAAGGAGGGATAGATTAAATACTACTAAATGAAAATAGGATCATACAACGCAGCACAACATGATTCAATTTCATCTTCATTTATTCTCAGGTGAAATATATTTGTTTTTAGTTTTGAATTATGGAGTAATTCTATAAATATTTCTAATATCACATTTAATTAAGTTTGATATGTTTTTGTATTATTTATTAATCAGAATAATTGCTTACATATATTGCTATCTAAATCACTAACCACCACAAAAGTTGACAATTCCTTTTCAGATTTGTGATGTTACAGAGTAGACTTATAATATAGAAAATGGAAATAGTTTGCAGGTGAAAAATATAAAAACTCAAAAACTGGTAGAGATTTTGAGACTAATATGCCTCTAATAATACATTCTTCCTATACATCACAATCATATTATTCTGACAAATTCTTCTACAGGTTTGGCCAGATTTGCCTAATGTAACAATAGATGAAACTATAACCGAAGATGAAGCTGTTAATGTAAGTTTTATATTGATTAATTATATAACCAAAAGACATTCAGAATCTGAACTTGATGATTTTGATGAATATTTGAATTTGAATACTGTCCTTAAGAAAGTAGGTAAATTTCTAAAGTCCATCAGACAATATTTAGGTCAGATTTACCTATTTTTTCTGAGTATAAAATTATTAGAATATATTTTACTTTTTAAATTCAGGCATTTTTTAAAAATCTTATTGTAGTAAAAACACTTAACATGTGGTCTACTCTCAATAAACTTACATAAACAATAAATTATTATAAACTATAGGGACAATGTTGTTTAGAGACATTGTTTATTCATCTTGTGTAATTGAAATTTTATGACAGTTGGTTAACAATTTTATGTGTTTTCTTACCATTAACCTTTGGCAATCAGTGTTTTACCCTCTGCTTCGATGATTTTGACAATTTTAGATACTTCATGCATATGGCATCATATTGTGTTTTCTGTGACTGACATTTCACTCAGCTTTATACACTCAAAGTTCATTCATAAAAGTAAATTAAATGAAAAAAGATATTTCATGTAAGTTATAATAAAAAGGGAATAAGCATGGCCATACTTAAACCAGAGAACATAGATTTTAAGTCTAAAACTGTTCCAAGAAACAAAGAGGGCTATTGTATAACTATAAGATGGTCAATTCATTAGGAAGATACAACGATGAAAAACACATGCAATCAATATTAGAGTACCTAATGTATAACCAACACTGATAAAACAGAAAGGAGACAGACAGCAAGACTATAATGAGGTCTTCAGTACCCTGCTTTTATTTTATTTTATTTTTTATTTGCTTTTAAAAGAGAGAGACAGACAGAATCAACTTTATTTATTTATTCATCTGGCCCTTTTTTCTCCAACACTTAATTGTGTATGTGGTGCTGGGTTTGAACCTGGGTCCCTGCACATGCCAGGCAAGTGCTCCAAACACTGAGCCACCTCCAGCCCTAGAAACCTGCTTTTATAATGGATAGAAAAAGCAGAGGGAGACAGTCAACAAGGAAAGGGTGAACTTAAACTCCATTGTGGACAAAATGGATTTAACAAACATGTGGATCCTTTTGCCTGATGGCATCAGGACATTCGTTTTCTCAGTGCATATGGAACTTCTTCCAGGATGGATCACATGTTAGGTAACAAAATAAATCTAAATAGATTTAAAGTACTGAAATCATACCAAGTATTTTTTCTAGCCACAATGAGATGAAACTGCAAGTCAACAGCAAAGGAAAAACTAAAACATTCACAAATATGTGGAAATTAACTCACTTTTAAACAACCTGTGGGTTAAAGAAAAAAAAAAACAAAGGGGTTTAAAAATCTTGAAACAATTAAATGAAAATACAAGATATCAAAATTTATGGGATGCAACAAAAGCAGTACTAAACAGAGGTTTATAACAATAAACTCCTACTTTGAAAAAAGAATGAAGCTCTCTAATAAATAATCTAATTTTAAAACTTTAGAAATTAGAAAATGAAGAAGAAACAAAGCCCAAAGAGCAGCAGGAAGGAAATAAGGATTAGAGCTGAAAAAAAAGTGAAGTAAGAAACATGATAGAAGCACAAAAGAATCAACAAAACTTAAGATCTGTCAATCTAAGTCAATCAAATTATAATCATTAAGTCATACAAGTTTATGTAAGTTTAATACACTACGGTAGCTTAAAGCTTACCAAAACTATTTCTAAAACTAAGTCAAAGGGCTGAACACTTTGAAATAAAGTGTTAAGGAAAAGTGTCAGAGATTTTCCTCAATTTGAGATCCAGTCTCTACTCAGGTATTATTGTTAGTACAGGAGAAGAAAGCCTGGCCCTTATGCAGCTTTTGGAGAAAAGCCTCACTTCATGTAGGTTTCATGGGGAATCCCTTGAGATCTTCTTCCACAACACTTATAATGATGAATGTGCCTGAAAAATGTGTCTGATAAAAATTTCTGGGTACAGTCAATGATTTAGATCCAAGTACCAAGAACACGTAAATGAATAAAATAAACCAACTAATGAATGAATTACAGAAAAAGAAAAGCAGAACTTAGGTAACAAGATCTCATGCTTTTTGTTTTTTTGTTAGTTATCATTCCAATCTAGGGAGATCCTTGCATAGAAAATACTTACTTAATAGTACCCCATGAAACTTGCTGTCCTTTGAGAAAGTGATAATTACTGAACTAAATAATAAAGTTCTTCTTCAATATTTGAATTATCTATGACAAATATTTTGTAAATGTTTATATTCCCTCCTCTTTGCATTTTCTCTTTGCACATTTCCCTCCATTCTCCTGAAAACTCTCTTGTCAGTTACTACAAAGTCTCAAGATATTCCAAGACAACACTCATGTTATGCCACATTTTTCAGGCATTGAGTTAGCTGCAGAATGTTATCTTGTTAACATATAGAAATTTTGATCTTAAAACTTATATATATGGAAGGGAAAGTAGGTAGTTTTTAAAATAGGAATTGGAACAAAGCATCTCTTGTCTGGTGAGATGAGGAGAGTTTTAAATGAGAAAGAAAAAAAAAAAAGCAGCTGATTGGGTTAGCAAGAGCCTGTGTTGGTTGCTGGAGGTCAGAAAGTGAGTAAACACAAATTTTAATTAAAATCTGGCTAAGCTAAAGTAAGTCCCCAGTAAGCTTCACAAAGGTAACAGGCACCCTAGATACCAAGAATAGATAAAAAACAAACAAATGAACAAACAAAATAAACAACCCCCCTTGTCACTCTGAGAAGCACTGGAGATAATTTATATTCTGAATGGAGTGTTTATTACCCACACAGGACCTTCCCTCTCCAGGTGTCACGCTCTCCTTTACCCCAGCTGGTAGTGTAGTTGTAGAAAAATCCCATTCATTCCTGTAATTAAAGTTGAGATCTAGCTTCCTTCATTGTCACTCATCCATGCCTTGTGGATTGAGCATTCATTTCTGATTCAAACAGATGAATTGAATTTTGGATTTGCAGGCTTCCAGAGCTCACGTAGCTTTTCCAGATTTCTTCAAAACTTCCACGGCAGAGTGGTGGGCAAGGGAAATAATAGATTTCTACAATAATCAAATGAAGTTTGATGGCTTGTGGATTGTAAGTACGCTTTGAACAATTTATCTGTTCAGTTATTAACTGCATACTGATTATACTAAATTCTCTCTTGAATTTTTAATAATGTTATGAAAGCAGCTTTTATGAAAATTTGCTCACTCACTCCCCAACCCCACTGTAGAACTTCCTTAAGAAAACGACTGCTAAAATACAGTTTTAATAATTCAGTAGATGTTTATGGATGTTTTTTATTAGACATTTTCAACCTGAGCAAAGAATCAAAATAAACTTCTTTTTCTCACTAATAATAAGTACCTGTAAACATTTATTTTATTTTTTATTTAATATAAGAACATTTCTCACACTCTTTTTTTGGTGTAAAAAACAATACTCTCTAATATATGTGGCAACATTTTCTTTTACACAATTTCCTCATTTTATATGAAGTAATCTAATTTTGAGATCGTTAAAGAAAATGATTTGACTTTACTGTGAGTTAATATTCAATACAGGAGATTGTACATGTTTGTTTTGGCAACTGGAAGTAACATTTCTTACTTTTTAGGTTTTCACATGAATACATTATGGTTTTCAATTGTGAAAGCTTTATAGAAGTGTTGCTTCATATTAATATGGAGGATATAAGATTAAATAAAGCATAGTTTTTTAAAATAATTGAAACACAGATATACTTGACATGCAAATGAGAGAATCTTCTAAGTATATCCCTGAGAAATTTTTGATCCAAGGAAGATGACTTATCTTCACATGGAGAAAATCACCTTAAAATATTTAATTCTTAGATTTAGATATATATTCTAAATTTATTTTTAAAATCTTTTTAAATCACTCTTTTAAAGGACATGAATGAACCATCAAGTTTTGTAAATGGAACAACTACTAATCAATGCAGAAACGATCGGCTAAATTATCCACCTTATTTCCCAGGTACAATATTATTGTTATGCCTCTGACTTGACCACATTATTATTATTGTGTACTACTCAGTTTATGTATATCTTGGGATTCAAGAAATGGATCCAGATTCCTAATTTTCATGCTTACCTACACACTCGGCCATACCTTTGCTTATTACCAAAATATTTAACACTATTTTGAAGGAAAAAAATGTTTTATTTATATGAATATAATTCTTAAATTGTTTGAAATTTTCAACTTGGTAAAATTTCACCTTCCCAGATGTGAAAGTTTTAAATGCTCTTTGAAATGAAGAATACAAATTTTAAAAACTTGAACTAGAGATAAGTGGAACAAAAGTATAATTTTTCTGTTTGCCCCTGATCTAGCCTATTACGTATAAAGTGAGAGAGAAGGTCAAAGAAAGAACTTATACTGAGAAAATGTGGATCAAAAGCATAATATAATTTGTGTGGTACTTTCAGTGCTTTATATTATCAAATGGATATTTTTAATATAGATATGTAGGGGAGGGAGGCAGGGAGGGGAGAAAAAGAGGGGAGGGAAGAGAAGGAGGGATCTAGGGAGACAATTAACAATGTAATATAGTCTTTACACCTCCCAAGAAGCTAAATAGTACTTATATACTTATACAACCATTTAATATGATTGTAAATTTTCAAGAATTAAATGGTTGCATATATATATAGAAGAGGGGGAGACATTTATAACTGTTATGGATGAAATATAGAAGAATCAAGAGACTAGGATCAAATGCATATCACATTGTTACTTTATATGCATTTATGTTTGCACAATAACTCAACTCCTTAATAAAAAAACCCTCTATTTAATCAATATTTTCCATAAATATGCATCAAAAATAGTAGACATTTAGGAGTGTACTTACTTTTTGTACTTTTATTAATTCATGTAACTTAGTTATCATTACACATCAGTTTCTTCATTATAATTAGCATAATGAAGTATGCAAATTTTTAACCAACAATTATTTTAAAGTAATGATCAATTTCTTTGCTGAAAATATACATACATGCATAGTATTTTATAGCTTCACAGACAAAATAATTTCTGTCCTGTCTTTCTGTGACACAATAGGATGCATATGGTTAACAATAATATATTATATACCTCAAAATAGTTAGAAGAGAGGATTTTGAATATACTCACCATTAAGAAATATAGAAGTTTAAGGTGAGGGGTATGTGAATTGCCCTGAGTTGATCACTACTCAGTACACATATTAATTACACTATCACATCATACTTTATAAATATGCAAAATACTGTATCAATCAAAATTAAATTAAAATATAAAAATACAAAGTATATAGTCCTGAGACTTATAT
Organism: Aplodontia rufa; assembly: GCA_004027875.1. Taxonomy (NCBI): domain Eukaryota; kingdom Metazoa; phylum Chordata; class Mammalia; order Rodentia; family Aplodontiidae; genus Aplodontia; species Aplodontia rufa. The sequence continues at coordinate 56,942 of PVKS010003610.1, forward strand.
TTCAGTACAGTACACTTTTAAAATATTTTTTCATTGAATTTCTCCAGATCTTACAAAAAGAACTGATGGATTACATTTTAGAACTATATGCATGGAAGCTGAGCAGATTCTTAGTGATGGATCGTCAGTTTTGCATTATGATGTTCACAATCTATATGGATGGTCACAAATGAAACCTACATATGAGTAAGCAAAGTTTGTTGTTATCCTGACTCCGAGTTTCATGTTTATCTTTCAGATTTTAACTTTTATGCTACCTATTTTAAGACTTCTGCTGATCTTCTCTGTTAGTCCTTTCCTTCTGAAATTTTGTAACTGCATTCTTCATAAAACTCAGATAAAATACATTTCTATAGTATGTATCTATGCCTGTATCCATGTGTCTATCAGTTATTTATCATCTTGTCATTATTATTTTAAATTTTTATCCTATTCCAAAATAATTTTAGACTATTTTTTTTTGTTTTGCCACCAAGTACATAGCACAATGGCTGACAAGTAGAAGATTCTCAAAGAATGGTGTTCAACGAATAAATGAGGAAATATCCTAATTAAATGATACTAATCATAACTTTAAGTTCTGGTTAAATTTAGTTAAATCCATTATTAGCAAACTAGACATATCTTACTGACCTTGAGCTTCTCAAATTTTAATGTTTATACTACTCATTTGCATTTTTAAGAAACTTTTATACAAGGTCAGTAAAGATATAGAGCATTTACTATTCTCTGAGTATCAAGTCTCTATTAACCCTGTTAAATACAATTTTCTGAAAGTAAAAGAAATGCATAATACGGGGTATCCAATGTGGTATCTATTATTCATATGTTGAGCAAGGTGGGTAGTGCGACTAAGAATTTTAAAGTTTATTTAATTCTAATTAAATAATACTCATTAATTAAATATGAAATAACAGGTGCTCGTAGTCCCCATGCTGGTTTAGCTCTAGGTCACTGACTTTTGACTATACATTGTAGCTATCTGAAGATTTTTAACAAATGATGATTTATTTAATCTCTTCTATAGTCAAAGTGTATGTATTCTAACAAATCATGAGGTGGATCTAATGAACATCCTCTTTGAAAATAACTATTCTCCTATGTGACTAAAGTTAGTTAAAGAATAAAAAGCATTTTGAAGATAAAAGAATTTAAAAATATGAATAAAGCCACTCACTTGGTAACACATGCTTGCCTTACTTCTTCCACCTAACTCTTTCAACTGAAAAGGAGTGGACTAAGTAAGACATTATTACTTTACTGTACCTCTACATTCCCAAATAAAGACTGAAAAGTAAAATGATTTCATTTTAAGGGTGAGCAAATTGATTTTCAAAAAGGTCTTTTAATTGGAACAAATATTACTTTTGTTAACTCCTACTGGCACATAATACTATGCATAATTATTCTCAACTAACCTTATTTTATTTAAAACTACAGATTTTAAAAAGAACAAAAATATTTGAATTGACAAATGATCCCCTTAGCACAACTTATGAACTTTAATATGAAAGTATGCAATTTAAGACAATTTGGAAGAGGTTGAACATGGTGGCTTCTAATCCTTGAGACTTAGGAGTCTGAGGAAAGAGGATGACAAATTCAAAGTCATATCCAGCAACTAAGTGAGACCTTGTCTCAAAAATAAATAAATGAGTAAATAAATAAATAAAATAATAAAAAGGATTGGGGATGGTGCTCAGTGGATAAGCACAACCAGATAAAATCCCTGGTACCAGTAAATAAATAAATAAATAAATACATAAATAGGTAAAGTAAAAAAAAAGAAAAGAATGTTGCTACCTTAAAAAAGATAGAAAAATTGAAAGAATATCTTTCTCTATAGAGGATACTATATTAAACTTCTAGTTATATTATATAGTCCAGCATGGTTTCTTTAGTACTTTGGATGTTTAGGAAATTTAAACAAGTGGATTTTTACCCACTGCAGCAATGAAAATTATGTAAATATGTTAAAATTAGATGTAGGTAAATTTATAAAAATTTTATATATAAAGATATGAAATAAATTTAAGTCCTCTTCCACTAGTAAATAAGAACATGAGCACAATTTTCCATAGAGTGTCTGTGAATATAAAATCAAAGTGCATTTATTTAGTAGTACTACTATTGCTGCTGTCCTTATGAAATTTCTGCCTTTTCTGTTTTAGGTGCTTTCTTGATATTTTAACATTTTAAGTTAAGAAAAAATATTAAACTCTCTTTATTTAAACTTAATTTCATTATGAATTGGTTGGTATTTTAATACTCAATGAAATATTCTATCATTAGAGCTGAAAAAAGGAAGAAAGAGGAAAATAAGCGCATAATAAAAATTGTGCATTCTTTATTCTTAAATCAAGAATGTTTTAAAATGCATAAGTCATTAAGGTTACTCTGTGAAGACTGAGGAGGGGATAAAAGAAAAAGATGTGACCTCATCGTCCAATCCATTATACTGATGAGATAAATTATATTCTTGTATTAGGAAAATTATTTTTAGGACACATTCAAACCTTACTCTCCTTAAACCACCCTCTAAAATAGTATATTTAGCAGTCATTCTCTGCCAAGTACTATGAAGGTTGTGTTGAAAAATTATAATTGAGAAAAATTCGAGTGATCAATAGTTAGTGCCTATATGTATATTAAAATTAAATCATTGAAGTAGAATAAAAAGGTTTCATTTGATTAAGTAGTCAATTAAGCTATTATTAGTTGACTTCTATTCACTGAACCAATAAATGAAGTCCCTTTATATCAACATTGTCAATCTTGTAAATGTTGGAAGAGAAGAAAAAAGTCCTGGAGATTATGGCTCAGTGTTAAGAGAACTTGCCTGGCATGCATGAACACCTGTGTTTGATCCCCAGCAAACCTCCCCACAAAAAAGAAGTCTCTCATACCTGTGCAGAATTCACTGTGTGGTGGGAGAAGGCTCATTTATAAAGAGCTAGCTGTAGTCAAAGACAACATTAAACACCATAAATCAAATACCTTTTTTCCATAAAGTGGTCATAAATAGAAATATTTGAAGAAACTGCCTTTTGATGAAACTCAAAACACTTCTTCTATATTAGTGCATTGCAGAAGACAACTGGCAAAAGAGGGATTGTGATTTCTCGTTCCACATATCCTACTGCTGGACGATGGGGGGGACACTGGCTTGGAGACAACTATGCAAAGTGGGACAATCTAGACAAATCAATCATTGGTATGTGAGAATTAGCATCTTTATAATTTTTTGAGTTTTCTATTAACTCTTCCCTTTTGCTGGTGATAGTTCATAGTCTATTTTTTAAAGAAATCCTTAAGGTTATGCTTTTGACATCAAATTTGATGGCACAGTGCATCATTTAAGGGCAGTAGGCCAGGAAGCAGGACCAAGCATGCTATACAGAAATTAATGATACCAAAAAGCTTATTTTGGGAAAATAATTTCATTCTTTTGTTTTCAGTTTCCTGTTTAAAAAAGGCAGGAGACAGGGAAGATAATGTCTAAAGCTAAGGAAGAAATGGGTAGGAATTCTAGATTATAGACATTAAGAATCTCTGAAAGATGCTAAAGAATAAAATATTTCAAACTAAATTTTGAAAGAGTATTCTGACAATAGTTAGTTAACTGGTAAATAAGATCTTATCATTTCAAAGCAGAAATTGTTACTTGTGTGTTTCATATCTGTCCAACAAATTCTTTGCTAATCATAGATTCAAGGAAAATAGCGTTTGGGAATATTCCTCTAACAAAGATCTGGGAAACTGCATGTGTTCAATTTTATTTCAGTGATTATTTCATAAAGGGTTTTATTTAACAATAATTCATTTTGCTTTACATGACAAGACTTTTGGTGAGATAATTAGAGAAACAGTCTCTTTAAAAATGAAAATGGAAGCCGAGAGCGATGGCACATGCCTATAATACCAGCAGATTGGGAGGCTGAGGCAGGAGGATTGTAAATTCAAAGCCAGCCTCAGCAAATTAACGAGAGCCTGTCTCAAAATAAAAGCTTAAAAAAAAAAAAAACCCCAAACTAAAAATCATACATGGGCTGGGGATGCACCACTGTGTTCAATCCATGGTACTAAAAAGAGAAAACAAACAAACAAAACAAAACAAAAAATGGAAACTTTAATAAATGGAAAACTAACATTTTATTCTTCTCATATAATGTGTTCATCACAACACATTTGTGCTCTGAATATGTCATTACAAATATGGTAGTTTATAGTATCTATTTCTAAACATCATTTACACTATAAATTACAATATGCATAAATATTATGATAGGTATATTAATAATATAAAATGTTTAACTGAAAACTGACATTAGAGTGTCTTCATTAAGTAAAAATAATTTTGTAAAGATTTGTTTTCCTAATTTTTAGGAATGATGGAATTTAGTCTCTTTGGAATGTCATATGTAAGTAGATCTATTCCTTTATCTTCATAAGCTAAAAATATTAAGAAACAGACTATTCAAAATAAATTAAATATAATAATATCTTTTAGACTGGAGCAGACATCTGTGGTTTCTTCAACGATTCAGAATATCATCTCTGTTCCCGCTGGATGCAAGTCGGAGCTTTTTATCCATACTCAAGAAATCACAACATTCAATTTACTAGAGTATGTAATTGTCACGTTTATTTCCAATCCTTTTTCCCCAGCAAACCTTAGAAGTTTTGAGTAGAATGACTATTATGGTCATTGATAATATATTTGTTGTCATCGATTAACATGTAAATTATTCTTTGTGCATGTTCATCTAAATTAAATCAAACTATAGACTTTGTTTGCATTTTTCTTATTTAAATATGAATATTATGCCTTCTCTAATATATGATAGAAATATCATTGCATAAGATTTTTGTGAAGAAAGGACTTATGAAAGTGAACTAACAAAATTTCCTACTTTCATTGTCCAAATGTGTAATTGAATGCTATAACTTAAACAGAGATAAAAAATGTATTTCACTTTGCTTTGTTTCAGAGACAGGATCCTGTTTCCTGGAACGAAACTTTTGCTAATATGTCAAAAGCAGTTCTTGAAATTAGATACACTTTATTGCCTTATTTTTACACACAAATGCATGAAATTCATGCATATGGTGGCACTGTTATCCGACCCCTTTTGCATGAGTAAGTGTAAATTTTTCTCCTATCAAAATGAGATAGCTTTAATTTCATTTAATAAATAACTTTCTAGTGCAATTTTTGTTATTATTTTACCAGAAATTTTGGGTTAATAAAGCATTTTCATAAAGATACTTGCTAATAGAGTAATATCAGTGATAAATAAATGAATCACATTATTTATTAAAACATAATAATAGGTTTCAGAAATAATTATTGTATAATGGCATTACTCCAAAAAAGTGATATTATCTCTTATGATTTAATTAACAGAATTTTAATGCATTTAAGTAAATCTACCAAATACAGATACCTAGCTAAAGATCATCCCAACCCTTCCTGGTGATATGCCAACCAGGAATCTTTTCTTCTTAGAAATTTGCTTTGGATTTACCCCTTAAAGTTCAATTTGATATATGACAACTATTGAAAATTATTTTTCATTGTAGAACATTGTTGCAAACATTTCCTTTCTTTCTTCCTTTCTTTCTCTTTATTTCTTTCTTTCTTTTTATTTTTTAAAGAGGGACAGTGAGAAAGAGAAAAGGAAACCATTTTATTTAGTTTTCATGTAGCTTTGGTTGCTCAGACACTTGTGTGTTGTACTGGGGTTGAAACCTGTGTCAGGCAAGCACTGTGACTGCTGAGCCACCGCTTCTACCCCCTTTCTTTCTTTCTCTCTCTCTCTCTCTCTCTCTCCTCCCTCCCTCCCTCCCTTCCTTCCTTCCTTCCTTCCTTCCTTCCTTCCTTCCTTCCTTCCTTCCTTCCTTCCCTCTCTTTCTTTCTTTTTAACACACAGAGAGAAGGATAGAAGGAGAGAGAAAAAGAGAGAATCAACTTTATTTACTTTTTCATCTAGGTCTTGTTTTTCTGACACTTAGTTGTGTATGTGGTGCTGGTGTTTGATCCCATGCCAGGCAAGTGCTGTAATGGCTGAGCCACCGCTCCAGCCCTGTTGCAAACATTTCTGATTGTTCTGTTTTTTGAGACAAATGTTGATTCCTGACATGAATGTTACAAAAATAAACACAGAATCCAAGGCCAACTACAACAGCAATGTGAACATTTAATAAGAGCTATTCTTAGCATATGTAATAGATTTTGGTTTTTCGTGGCCATTTATAGCACCCAGGCAGACATCTACTACCATATTGAAGAATCTTTAAGGACTTTTAAACCACCACAGTGAAAAAGTTCTAATTTAAGTAGGATAAGCAAATTATTTTCAAAGTTACCAGATCAACATTCTTACAGAATAAGTCTGTTTTACAGTTGTCTTCTGAGGGATGTATAATTTTTGCTTCCTAGTTTTTTGATCATATTCTAGGCAATTTTTATATTTTTGTCTGTACACTCTTCCAAAGTGTTTTCGCAGTCACCTGGTCTTATAATTCATCTCAGTGCTCTGCATTATGTGAGGATATTTAATAATAGTTGAGATTGACTCAAAGTTCACTCTGCTGCACATTAAATCCAGTGTTAGAATTGTCTAATATTTTTATAGTTTGTTTTTTGTTTGAATCCACAAAAGTCCACTCTAAAATTTGTGATTTGAAGAAACATTTTATGGTATTCAAAAGATATAAAACTATTTTTTTGATTTGCTTATTTGTGATTACTTTGTTAAGGTTCTTTGAAGAAAAGGCAACGTGGGATATATACAAGCAATTCTTGTGGGGTCCAGCATTTCTGGTTACTCCTGTATTGGATCCTGTAAGTTCCACCAAGTATTTTGTTCACAAAAGTTTCTTTTTAGTTTATATGTTTTTAATGATTGTATGTTTAAATTCTAGGTTGATACTGTAGAGGGCTATATTCCTAATGCTCGATGGTTTGACTACCATACAGTAAGTATTTTAAAACTTAACAGGAATTGACTAAACAGAAATGGGTAGCAATACATTGTAGTAACCAATGAAGTATTTGTTTACTTTCCCCTTAAAGAGAATAAAATGTCATGCTAATTTTAGCTGAATTACATTAACACCCAGTGAAGAAGAGTTAATTTTTTCTGTTATAGTTTATATAGTCATTGATTTGTTCCAGCAAATAAACATGAAAATTGAATACTAAATGCAAAAAGGTTGTGCCCTTTATTGGTTATGCAAAACAATCATTAAAGATAATGCAGTCCTTCCAGGAATAATGTACATGGAACAGCTTTTGTGACCTTTCAAAATCCACATGTGTTCTGCATGTGAGTTCCACAAAACAAATAGCTATAAATTATTTCAGAGTTACTGTAACAGACCTTATTTATGTAAAAACTGTGTGTATACTTAACATTATTTCCTGAATAAACATTTTTGTAAATTTTTAAGTTGAAAAGTGTATCATTTTAGTTTACAAATGTGCGCCCTCAAGTACCAAGTACCAATGATTTTTTTTTCTTGTTCTTGACATCGTTTTCATCTCTCTCATTTCCAGGGCACAGATATAGGCATCAGAGGACAACAACTTACTTTTGAAACTCCCTGGGATAAAATAAATCTACATATCAGAGGAGGTTACATCCTACCATGCCAAGAGCCTGCTCGAAACACGGTTTTAAGGCAAGTTAACTGTTTTCAGGGATCTGATCATATTTTGCAACATATCCTACTAGAAATGTCAATAATCAGGAAGGGTCTGAGATTTTTTTTTTTGACCTGCAAGTTAATAAATTTGCTTCTCATGGTGTCATGGATGCTGAATCAAGAAGATCTTTATTAAGAATAGCATAGCAAGAAACAGAAAACTTCACATTAATTTCAGTTTTCCTTGTTTCTTAAGTTCCATCGGGATGACATAAAGTGGGATCATGAAAATGCTGCACATGCAGCAGGTTTGTGTCACAGCTGATGAACCCCAAGTTGAGGGGAATTTAATATTTTATAATGGACTATAAGCAAATCTATTCATCATTGGAAAAGAGCCATCATATTATACTGAACTATGAATAACAATCATTATAATTTTAAAAATTAAATTCCTGTCCTTCCAGTGCTGATTACTTTTTTTTATCATTGTTGTCAAATGAAAAAATTTGAAGCTCAATAGTATTAAGCACCAGCATACAGTTAAAATAATAAAGTCATCTGATTAAACATGAATAAATCTGACAATTCAGACTGAGGACATTTCTATACACATAGTTGAAAATGTTAAATCTTTCTTTTAAATGTTTTCCTATGCTATCTTTATATTTTAAAATATTTTTTATTTTTATTTTGTATTTTCTTTTTGGTGCATAATTATATATAATGGTGGAAATAATTATGCCATGCATATAACATCATTTGATCAATTTCATTCCCCATTCCCTTCCCTTTCCCTCCATTCATCCTTGTCCCTGATCCACTTCCTTTTCTCTACTGATATTCTTTCTATGATTATTATTATTATTTTAATTAGTACATTAAATTTATATTCATACGTGAACATAGCATAGTTTGGTAGACTTTGTGTCTCAGAACTTCTCATGTCCTCCTGCTTTTCCTCCTTTTCAATACCTTTTACTCCATTGGTCTCCCTTCTACTTTCATGAAATCACTTTTTTATTACTTTAAAAAAAATTCTCCATAGCTTCCATATTCAAAATACATTTGACTCTTGACTTTCTGAATCTGGCTTATTTCATTTAGCATGACAGTCTCCAATTTCATCTTCTTACCACAAATGATATATTTTTTTCTTCTTTGTGACTGAGTAAAACTCCACTGTGTACATATATCATATTTTTTTATCCATCTATCTGTTTAAAGGCACCTATACTCATTCCATAACTTGGTTATTTTGAATTGTGCTGCTGTAAACATTGTTGTGTATGTATCACTATTTTTATTTTAATTTTTTGAATAAATACCAAGGAATGGAATAGAAGGGTCACATAGTGATTTCATTCCCATTCTTCAACACTGCTTTCCAAAGTGGTTGTATTAATTTACAATTCCACCAATGTTTAAGTGTACATTTTTCCTCACATGCTTACAGCAGTTATTGTTATTTGCATTCTTGATGATTGGCATTCAAAATTAAGCGAGATGAAATCTCACTGTGTTTTTTTATTTGGATTTCCCTGATTGCTAAGGATTTTGAACATTTTCTTTTAAATATTTGTCATCCACTTGTATTTCTTCTTTTGAGAAAAGCCTATTTCAATCGCTTGCCCACTTGCTTGTTGGGTTGTTTTTCTTGTGTTAAGATTTTAATTTCTATATACTGTATATTAATCCTTGTCAGAAAAGTAACAGGCAAAGATTGCCCTCCATTTTGAAGGCTATCTCTCTGTGCTATTAAATATCCCTTATTCTGTACAGATACTTTTTAATTAAATGACATTCCACTTATTGATTCTTGGTTTTATTTCGTGAACTTTAGGAGTCTTATTAAGGAAGCCTGGATCACATGTTAGAATGTCGAACTTTAATTTTCTTTGAGCAGCTGCAGAGTTTCTGATCTAATTTCTAGATCTTTCATCCACTTTCACTTGATTTTTTTGGCAGGCTAAGAGATATGATCTACTTTCATTCTTCCACATATGGATATCCAGTTTTATCAGCACATTTTGTTAAAAAAAAAATCTATCTTTTCTCCCAAGCTTATTTTTGGCACCTTTGTCAAGAATGGATGACTGTTTCCATGTGGGTTTATCTCTGGGTACTTTACTCTGTTCCACTAGTCTTCATGTCTGTTTTTTATGCCAATATCATGGTGTTTTTTTAATTGAGTTGAGTTGTTGTACAATCATAAATGCATAAAAGTAACAATATGATATGCATTTGTTCCTTATCCAGTGTCATCCCCACATCACCCTCACCCCAAACACCTCACTCTTCCATATTTCCCCCATCACAGGCACAAATATCTCTATACATACACATAACATTGTGAATTCTCCAGAATCAAACGATCACAGTATTATTTGGGCTCTTGGGGGCAAAGAGTGGGCTACAATTTTGGTGTCTCCCTATATCCCTCCTTATTTTCTCTCACTCTTTCTTTCCCTCACACCTCTCCTCTCCCTTTTCCCTTTATATATCTGTGGTTCCCCTAGATTATGTGATTCTACACATTTGATTAGTCTAATACATGAGTTTTTCTACCTTTCACCCAAGTTTGGGTTTTGCTCTAGCCTCCACAAATGAGGGGAAACATTCAACCCTTAAGGCTCTGGGTTTGGCTAACTTGGTGTTTTTTTTAATATAGTTCTGCATTATAATTTGAGATTGCCGTTTGTGATGGCTCTGATGTTGATCTTCTTGCTCTCGACTAATTTGGCTATTCTGGATCTTTCATTCTTTTATATGTATTTTGGAACTATGTTTTCTAGTTCTGTGAGAAATGTCATTGATATTTTGATGGGGATTATATTGAGGTCATTGTGGATGGAATAGTTTTCCTGATTTCTTTCTCAGCAGGATCATTATTGATGCACAAGAAAATGATTGATTTTTGTATGGTTTGTCTTATATCCTGATATTTTGTTGAAGTTGTTATAACATCTTCTGGTGGAATATTTTGGATCTTCTAAGTATTGACTCATGTCATTACAAAACAGATAAATTGATTTCTTCTTTTCCTATTTGTATCCCTTTAAGATCCTTCTTTTGCCTAATTGCTCTGGCTATAATTTCAAGTACTATATTGAATAGCATCGTATGTTTTCTTCAGAGTTTTAAACATGAATGGGTGCTGGATTTTGTTGATGACTATTCTGAAACTTTTGAGATGATCATGTGATTTTTGTCCTTCATTTTATTTATGTGATAAATTACATTTATTGATTTGAATATGTTGAACCAACAATGTATCCCTGGAATGAAACCAACTTGATTATGATATATTATTCAGAAGATCATTAGGGACTTTTTGAAAACAAATATTCCAGTAAAGAAAACCTAGAAAATATTGACAAATTTCAAGCCACATGTGACCTACCCAAATTGAAACAAGAGGACAGAGTGAGCCTAAATAGACCAGTATCAAGCAAGGATATTGAGGCAATAATAAAGATCATACCAATAAAGAAAAGCCTGGGACCCTGATGAATTCTCAGTTGACAATAGAGCAAAAACTAATGACAGTTCCTTAAATTATTGCATGAAATATAAAAGGAGGGAACAGTCCAAAATTCATTCTATGAGACCATTGTCACCCTAATTCCAAAACCAAGCAAGGGCACATCAAGGAAAGAAATGTTTAGCTTGATATCCCTTGTGAACAGAGATTCCAAAATCCTCAATAAAATATTATTATTTTACATTCAAAAACACACTTATTGTACACATGATCAATGCTCTTTGCTTTTAAAACCTTTGAAAAGATAGTTCAGAATAAAACTTGTCAGTATGTCTGCATGTACGATATTTAGAAATGCAAGAAATCTATGGAAAATTGTCTCCCAATGAGACAATTTTTAAATAAAATGTACCAGACTAAAATACAAACTAAAACCCTATGCCCTGTGTATATAATATGTAGAAGTATAAAAATTTTTTTTCTTTCTAATGACTGCCTTAGCTGGATCCTCATCTTTATTGCACTTTTGGCATGTAAAAAAAAACTATCACTTGCTTCTTGACAACATGGATTGCTGAATTGGATGATAGAGGCCACTATCATAGCTTCTCCTATTACCAACATCTCCCACCAGAGTGCTACATGTGTTACAATTGATGAACCCTTATGAACACATCTTAACATTCAAAGTCTGCAGTTTATTCTTGCTTTCTCTCTTGGTGTTTTATATTCAGTAGGTTGGGACAAATGTGTAAAGATCAGTGTGAACTTTTATAGTATCACACTGAGTAATTTCACTGACAAAAATTCTTTGTGTTCCACCTATTTTTTATCCTCTCCAAAACATAGATCCCAATCATATAGATCCCATACATATAGATCCCATACATATAGATCCCATACATAGATTCATAAAGTCTCCATAGTTTTACTTTCTCCAGAATGTCATATTGGTAGAATCACATGAAATATATCCTTTTAAGATGGACTTTTTTGGTTTAGTAATATACATTTAAGATTTTTGAATGGCTTTTCTTGGTTCTATATTTCAACTCTTTTAAGTGCTAAATAATACTCCCCTTCATGAACTTTTTATGAACTTTAAGTCAACTTTATATTTTCCTGTCTCTGCCTCACTTTGCCTGTCCTGTGATATTTTTTCAGACTCATTGATATGCAGATATTCATTGAAAATATCACTACTTCAAATTACGAAGTTCCCTGCTGTCCACAGCGGATGTAGACCTACCTTTAGTGGCCTTACCCCATATGAAAATGAAGGACAATACAGCTATTCTATCTATCACCATGAATTGCTCAAGATTTAGCCATGATGCTTTTTTTATTTTTGAGGACCCCCTACAGGTTATTCTTGCCTTTTCTTTTGCCATCATGTCCATTCCTCCAAGGCGCATAACAAAGTTCTCTGTTGTATGAATGGCGTAAGAATCAGTCTCTAACACCATACAGTTTTTATTTCCAATACCTAGAGACCTAGCTTAGATATTCAAATTCTAGAGGACTCAATTCCCTATTTCTTTTCTCTTTTAATATCTCTACTTTCTTGGACCACCTGTGTGTTGTGATTAGGTGTTAGGAATCACCTAATTTTATTTCTATAATTTGCTATTTTGACATCATTTGAGAAAGAGAAAAATGATTTTACCTGATAAAAGAGGTCTCCATAATTTCTGCCTTGAAGTGTACTTACTTTTGCTATAAAAGAGGTCTGCCTATGTCTCTGTCTTTATCTATCTGCATGGAGAAAAGGGTGAATACAGTATATATGATACAGGATTTAGAAATACATATATGTATAATGAATTTTTTTTAAATCTCAAGTTCTGATATATGTTGTGAAATTGTGAATTAAAACAGATTTTTGATATTTAAAAAATAAAAAATGTAATTTATTAAACCAGTATTAACTGAAACACACACATACACACACACACACACACACACACACACAAACACACACATGTTAACATGTTAATATTTACCTGAAAAATGTCTAGTTACTGAGAGAACTTGACTTTTAAGATTCTGGATATTTTAGGAGACCCCCATGGAAATATATCTTTCAACATTTGTAACTGGAAAAGTAGATGGCTGAATATAATTTTCCTGAAAAATTCTTTCTTAATAATATGAGACTTTCAAACCCAGTTTCTTTTTACAAATTGCTATTTAGTGAGCACAGGGGGAGGTATTTTGCTCATAGTTAGGCCTCAACTTGGAAGGTTTTGTCCATAACCTAAAGAGAACTTAAAACTACTACTACTACTACTAGTAATGCTTAATGGTCAATGACAGGATTAAAGGGAGAAAAATAAATTCATCAATGGTCATAATTACTATAAATTAGGCCACTTCTGATTAGAGTAGATGAACTCTTAAGTTCCAAAGGCATGCATGACATTTTGTATTGAATATAATGAATTTGATAGTTCATTATTCATAACTGAATTTTAAACAAAAATTTTTTAAAAATTTTCTATGTTTAAATTAGTTTGTATTCTTCTTAATTACTATTCTATTTGAGCTCCTTTGGATTGTTTTATGGATTTTACATTATATAAAAGACACTTCTACAATTGCAGGTAAAATTGTATATTTTCTTTTTATAGTCGAAAAAAATTCATGAAGCTCATTGTTGCTGCAGATGATAATCAGATGGCACAAGGATCTCTGTTTTGGGATGATGGAGAAACTATTGGTAAGTGTTCCATTTAGTAGATAAATGTAATTGATTACATATATATTCTGTTCTCTCATATTTTACTTTCATGCTACCTATTGTTGTATTTTGCAGACTACAAAACTGTTAAAGCTAAAAGATCTTGATAGTTGAATCGACTTGGATAATCAATGTTGCAAATTTTCAAAGATCCATCATTTTGTTTTAAATATATTTAATCCTTATGTTAAATATCTGAATAGCTAAAAGATTTGTGTGGGCAGGAATGCCATTCATAAAATAGATACTAAGTATATAATCCCAGGGACTCTGGAAGCTGAGGCAGGAGGATCAAAAATTCAAGGCCAGCTTCATCAACCTAATAAGACCCTATCTCAGAATAAAAAGTAAAAAGAGTTGGAAATGTATCTCAGTGGTAAAGCACCCCTGGGTTCATTTTTTAGCACCGAAAATGAACAAAGTCACATTCTGGGGCCCATCCAAATTCCATTAGTCATGGAAGAATATCAGGAATCTGCCTTTGAACAAAATTCTCTCAGGAGATTCTTACACTGTATAAAAAATAATTCCTGTTAATACCACCAGGTCTATCAGATGGAGTTCTAAACATTTCCTTGAATGGAAACTTTAGTGGTAAGAGCTATCACCTGTGGGAAGTTGTAGTTTTCATGTGGTAGTTTTCTGCAATTTAAATTTACTCTACACAGATGATAAATTTTCACTAATAACAAGATATGTATCACCCTTTCAATCAAGTAAATATTCTGAAACCAAAAGGAAATAAGAATCTATTAGTAAATATAACATATGAGAAAGTCAATAGAAGAATAATATGCTAGTGCTAAGCACAGTGGTGTACACCTGCAGTCCCAGCCACTTGAGAGGCTCAGGTGGGAAGATTTCAAGTTTGACGCCAGTCTCAACAACTTAGTGAGACTATGTCTCAAAATAAAAAAAATGAAAAGAGCTGGAGACGTAGCTCAGTAGTAAAGTGCCCCTTGGTCAATCCCGAGGATAAACAAACAGAAAAACCAAAATGTGAGCAAACAAACAACAGCAAAGCAAACAATAGTGAAAAATCATTACATTGGCATAAACACCTGTTGCTAAAATTTTGTTATTTAGAATGTGAAGAAATCAATCACTATGAGATAAAACCCTTTACTTTTAGAACCTTGACTTTCATTAACATGCAGTTCTACAAAGTTCAAAGCCTTTCTTTTTCTTGCCTAGCAGTATGTATTTTGGAGTTGTGTATAATTTCCCAGGGGTGTAAAGTTGATGTATGCAAAATTTTCCTCCTTGTTTGGGGTCTTTGAGTCTTATGACTTAATAAATTGAATTAATTCAAAATGCAGATGAAAGAACTTTGGTATAGCCTTTGCCTTATTTAAGTTTTATGGCTGCTTTATTCTTAATAATTGGAAATTATTAATGTAATTCAGATATATCTTTATGTTCTCTCTATGGAAGTATAAAAATTGTTTTGTCCAATTATATCTGCCTGTTATATTTTAAAATCTCAGTATATTTAATATAATTAGGTATAAACATTTTAAGTAATTTTTATACCTAAAATAATCTTTATACCTATAAAGGAATATCTTGATGAAGCAGCAGGAATAATATACAAAAAATATGTAGTTTCTGAATGAATTAGATTAGAATTTCCAAAGTTTTCTCTCACAGGAAGCACATCAATCTAAATTGATAAACTTCCATCTGATATGATTCTTTCTTTTAAACAAATGCATTCAAACTGTGTGGTATAATTTGCAGAAAAAAATCCTCTCAAAGAAAATTGAAGATAGATTAAATTATCATAAAACTTATCAATATAAAGTATATCTTGATCTTTCTAGCTTTATAATATAGCTTGATTTGTCCTATGTATACTAATTAACCAGATGTATATTGTCGTGTTACTTCCTCTTATTCAACGTAACTGTTCGTGTCCTCTTAGCTCTTGTCACTGTTGTTCATTTAATCTAATTCTATGAGGAAGACTTGCTCTTAAAACCCACGCTAAAATTGTACATTTAAAAGTTAAGTCTAAATATTAAAGCCATATTGGCATTTTTATACCTGATAATTCATACTGAATTAATCATGCATATGTTGATTTAAATCCAGAAAAGAAAGTTTGTGACAGAATGTCAGTTTTATTATGGGCAAAATTAGTTGTAAATTAATTTTTCAATGAATTAGTGAGTATGATGCTGGCATATGTAAGTTGAAAGGAGTATTAAAATATATTGCTTTTTTCATGTTATTCCAATATATAGTTCAATCATGTATTTGTCTCTTATTTTCCTACTTCTTTGTTTTTTACATATGATTACAATTAGAGAAGTCAAAATAAATTTATCCTGATTACAAATCTTCACAGTAATTTCACTTTTGCAATTTATTTAACTGTTTTGGCACTGATTTCCCTCTATCATACAATGGAAATGCTAATAATATCTATCTCTAGAGTAGTAGTGATAAAGTACTTAAAATCTGACAAATTAGTATGTTAACTCTAAGATTATTATAAGAATAGGTATTAGATGAAGTGATGGATTGAAAACCGTTTTCCAGTTTGATTTTAATTAGAAATGCATCAGTAGAATGTTGTAACAGTTTTACCAATAAAAAATTAAATATACTAATATTTACTCTTGTTCTTTTTGCAAATAAAAATACATCACTTTTTTTCCTTCTACAGACACGTATGAAAGAGACCTATACTTCTTGATACAATTTAATCTAAACAAGGTATTTAAATCATTTATATCCAATTGTGTTAAAGAATGTTTGAAGTTTCATTCCATATTTATTAAATAAAACACTTCCTGTAAACATATAAATAATTTGTTATACTATAAAATACATTTTGTAATTTAATTGCTTTGGCACATGAAGGATTTAAGATTTTTCTTTACTTTGTAGACCACTTTGACAAGCACTATCCTGAAAAGTGGTTATATAGATAAAACTGAAATGAGGCTTGGATATGTCAACATATGGGGGAAAGGAAAAATTGCAATCAGTGCGGTCAACTTGCTATATAATGAAACTACAGTGCCACTTAATTTTGATGATCAGTCAAACAAAGAGGTAAGTGATATTAGATACTTCTAAAATGTAGATATTCAGAGCATCTAATCAACTTCTTATGTTTCTCATGCCCAAAAAACATAATTATGAGTCAATTATAACTCTTCTCATATATTCATATTCATTAAACTTCCATATATTTCTGTAATAACCTTAGAAACATGTCCCAAGTATCAATCAGAATAGCAACTTTTTATAGTTGTTCTTATATAAGCAATATTAATTTATATTAAATTTCCAGGTTGCTGTTTCAGTATTCTTTTTAAAAAATGTGTTCATTTGAGCACGCATATGTCTTAAAGCATGTTTGAAGATTTTTAAAAAATTAATAGAACTATCTATTAGCACACATGAGTACAGTTGTACAAGAGAGATGATACAGACATTAAAGAGTCGGGATTCCTGTGTTAAATTAGCATTGCTACCATTACTTAGCTTTTTATTTCAAACAAATAATTTTGGGTTTTCATTTTCTTTCCAATTAAATAAAATATGCAAGTAAATAGTCTCTTAAGGTCCTTTCAATTCTAAATTCTATGAATCTATGTCTTATACAGATATACTTCAAACAAAATAAATTCTAGAAAGCGGTTAAGTGATAAAAGTGATCCAAGTTTAAGGTCAGGTCTGCAAAGCTAAAATCGTGTGATCACATAGCCTCTAGTGTTTAAACCTGTATAAAAATGTCTACCCATTATTTACTTTATATGAACTTATAGGATAGCAAGTTGTTTAACTGAGTTCAACTTAAACAAAAAGTGATGGTGTCTTGGGCTGTATTTGATTTTTGTGATTTTATAGAATGTCAGAGTTAAATAACACCTACTAGATGGTTTCTTCCTCTTTAAATTTAGCACTTGTTACTACTATTTTGTAGGTAAGCTAAATTTCCCATTCAACGTGGAATTATGTATTTCTTATTACTTTGGTGTTAAATTATGTCATGTTTGGGAAATTACAATTTGGTATATTTAGTCTTCTTGCCTGATAAAAATAAAAGTTAATAACTTTGCACCTCACACCCATTTTCTTCTGAAAATCTTACTGATTTATAAAATCTGAAGGTAACTGAATCATTGATTTAGTCCTATGGTCTTATATGGGAGACCAAAACACTCATTTCAAAAGGAAATTGAATTGCCCAAAAAACATAGTTGGAGGTTGTAAATGATAATTCAAAATGAATTTTGTCATAGTGCTCATTGCTTGATCAGAAGAGTTTGCCTTATATATTTTCTTGTCCTTTATTTACTATTGTGGTGGTAACTAAAGCTTATAACTTTTACTAAAAATGAAGTAAATACTGTCAGATAAACAATGTCAAATTGTATTTTAAAAAAACATGCTATAAAAAAGACTATTCTAAAAAGGTTGGTATTTCACTGCTTCCCAATGTATTCCCAAAGAATTTTAAATGTTAAAAGATATTTTTTGACGATGTTTCATTATCCCAATGATTTTAAAAGAAGGCCTTCATTTTAACCAATAGCCATGAACAGTTGCTTATAAGTGCATTCAGATAGAAAAAAAATGTGGACATCGTTTTTCAAGTCTTCACATAGGAAAGATATATAGGAAAGGTCAATTTCTTTCCATATTCATATTGTCCTTCTGCATAAGTATGGCAACTTTATACAAAGAATTATTTAATTGTCATATCGATACAATTTTAAAATATTACCCTAGAAATAAATGTGTCTAGTTGATGTTTATGCAAGCTATTGAAAGATACGTGGTATTTCTGTTGCTAAAGAACTGGCTTAGGTTTTTGTATACAATGGATCAGTTTTTAAGATATTAAGATAAGTATTTTTTACCTTTTAAAATGTTCTATTTTAAACTGCAGTAAACTGACCCAAATTTGATTTGTCTTAGTGAAGAACAAACTTTACAAAGCCCTTAACAGAGTGCTTGATATATGATAGGTGGTAAAGAATGGGGATATTCTTTTTCACTTGCTTATTTGATTGTAAAATCCAAACTTTCTGAGCTAAGGCAAAGAGAATAATGTAAATATACTGGGGAAAAAGCATATTGGCAAAGTCTGATTAAACATCATCTCTTAAACATGACATGATTGTTTGATTATAGTTGCTTAGACTATTTTTGTGGTTAGCTACTATATGACCCAATTGAAATTATCTTCAGTGAAGAAAGTAACACTTACAAAATTGACAGTTGGAAATAAAGTATGGACATCTGTATAATATCTGAGGAAGGGAAGTATAGCAGTTTATTTAGTGTAATTATGAATTCTTACAAATTTAGGTCTCATGTGGGCAGAATAAATGTCAAGACAATTGCTCGATAGACTCAGATTTTCATGTCTTTCACAGTCATTATAATTAATTTCCATTATCAGTAGTGTGTAAGTTGTATGATGCCACTGAAATGGTTTCAAACTCTGAATTAAAAATTAATCAAAATGAAAAAGGAAACAAGGTTTAGGTAGGGATTGTACTAAATAGAAATCATCTTATTTAAGAAGTGGTTTTAATTAAATAATTAATTGGAATTTTACTTTTTTTTCAGATACTAAATATTGACTTGACAGATAAAGTTGTTACTCTAGATGAACCATTTGAAATCAACTGGTCATGAAGATCACCATAAATTGCATTTCTCAAGGGGAAATTGATAGTGGATTTAAGTTTCTCAGCACTTACAAGTTCACCTCTTCACTGACTTCTTATATTCTGTAAAATATAATTATCATAACACTTAAAGATTATTGCACAGTGTATATCAAAAGTGATGCTAATTTTTTAATATTAATATAGTCTGTATTCAATTATTTAAAAGTATTTAATAGAATTTGGACAGTTTTAGTTTAGATAGTATGGACAGTTGTTAAGTAGTAGCTAAATCTCCAAATATAGTACTAACTATATATGTGCATAAGTAGACAGGTGATTTTTAAACTAAGTGAAATATGTAATTGTAAATTGTATCCAATATTTTCAATATTTCATAAATTTAAGTTATGTAACAAATTGTCACAAAATGTCATTATTTTGTACTGCATATTTTTAATTAGGAAACAAAATAAAATATGTGAAAGCATATTAAAATGGACTTTTTCCCCTTATTTTCCTAATGAAATTTGTCTTTTTCAGCTTAGGTTTCTATAACAAAATATGATAGCCTGGTGGTTTATTAAGAAATATTTATTTTTCACAGTTCTTGAGGCTAGGAAGTCCAAGATCAAGGCACTTGCAGATTCAGTGCCTGGTGACAGCATCATCATGTTTGTCCACAGTTTCTGCTTGTATTCTCCCATCGTAGGAAGAGAGAGAGAGAAAGACAAGTTCTCTCATATCTCCTCTCTTAAGTGCACTAATCTTTAAGTGAAAACTCAAACCTCATGACCTAATTACTTCCCAAAAGCCCCATCCCCATGTATCTGTCACATTGGTGACTGGAAATGAATTTGGTATGGACACAAACATCAGCTCATAGTAGGAATTCACTTTTTTTCTTCAAGTGTTGCTTTTATATAGGATATAAAAAGCACTACTCTTCGATTAATTAGTTGAGAAAATCATTCTAGATCATTCATTCAGTTTGAAGGCCTCTCAAAATCATGACCTACAAAAGTTTTCATTGGTATTTTTTAACATTTAGGTTACTTCAAATTTACTTAACTAAATCACTATAACTTGATATAACTGTTTTTAATTACAAATTAGATTTTTGCTATTTCAGAATATTTAAACTAATTCATAACTCAGAATACAAAGTCCAGGGAAAATAATACTAGTGATATTAATGATAATATAAATAAAAGTAGTTTAATACACTTGCAAGGTATTAAGGGGTTTAATATACTTGTAAGCTCACAAAGGCAGTTGGAAAAATTTTCTCCCACTGAGCAGAATATTTGAGGACTGAGGACTTTACTTCTGGCTGGTTGTCAGCTGGAAGCCTTCCTCAGCTCCTAGAGTTTGTTTATCCTTGTTATGTGTACTTCTTTAAGATGACCATGTACTTCCTTATTCAAGGAAGGATGGAGACTAACTAGAGTGATACTGATAGGAAGATGAGGTCATATATAACATAACTTAAACATAATAGTGAACATTCCATGAAATACAATGTGTTGATCAGAGAAAGTCATGGTTATTTTCCACATTCAAGCACAGGAAATTGCACAAGTTCATGAATACTAGCAGGCAAGGATCATAAGGTGACACCATAAGGGGACACCTTAAGTTCAGTTTTTCATATTCCTGAACTTATCTATGTGCCAAGACATAGATGAAGTTCCAAGCAAATTCTTGCCCTTGGCAACAGACTCTCCGGTTTTACTTTCCTAGTGTCTTGGGTGGATGGGAAGCAGCTGCAAAGTTTCTATACTTTTTTTTTTTTTACCAGCTGTGACTTCTATTGTGTAATTCCTAGTAGGAAAAGTAATGCTTCCTTATTTCCAGTACTCTCAAATTCAAAAGAAAGATCTTAAGAACAAAATGCCTATTACTTGTGAATAAAATGAGTCAAATTTCACCTTGTGAAGTACAAAGTTTGCCAATATTTTCTCACACTTGTATGTTGTCCCTGTACTCTGTTAATAGGAGACAGCAATTTTAAGAGGTTGTTTTATTTAATTTTTCTCATTCTTATGACCAAAATATCTGAAAACAAAAACTTAGAAGAGGAAATGTTTATTTGGGGCTCACAGTTTCAAAGACCTCAGTTCATAGACAATGGACTCAATTGCTTTGGGCCCAAGATGAGGCACTGCATCAGGAAAGAACCCAAGTGGAGGAAAGTTGTTCAGCTCATAATAGGGTCTGGAAGCAGAGAGAAGGTGGAGGGAAGGAAGGGGCTACAGGGAAGGAACTCTCTCAGGACATGTCCCTAGTAAGCCACATTCCCCAGTCATGCCACACCTGCCTGTAGTTACCACCCTGTCAGTCCATTCAAACTAGAATGGACTGTTTAGGTAACAGCTCTAACAAAATAATGATTTTACTCTGAATATTTCTGAATCACAGGAGGTTTGAGAGGACACCTCTTTTCTAAACCATAACAGAGCTGGAGAGGAGTGGTAGGTGATTAAGGAATTGTGGGTGCCACTGTTAAAAGTAATGCTTGTCTTGTGGGACTGGATTAAGTCTCTTAGGATGGATTTTTTAATATGGAAAATGATTGTTATAAACTGAGTTTAGATTTCTCAACTCAATCCTTTGCTTCTTATCTTACCATAAGACCTATCTCTTGTGCAATCACCCACCATGAGATTGTATTTTTCATTAAGCCCTCATTAAAACTGATGTTACTATGATCTTGGATATCCACAACCTCTGTTGTTTAATAAAAGTATTGAATCTCAGGTATGTTGTTATAGTGCCATAAAGCCTACTGGGAAATTTACTGAATTTCAGGTTCTAGTAAGAGAGGTCTCATCTAATATGAATACCTATAAATATTACAATGACTATAAATATTTTTTAATCTCCTTTGTGACAAAGTCTTTTTGGTTGTGTAGAAATGGATATGATGCATAATGTATGGAGTAACATGTATAGTATGTAGTGAATGGATAGATGTACATTTTTTTATTCTTTTGAAAAATGTCTGATGCAGATCATTTGCCTGTTTTTATCGCATTATATATTTTGGATGAGGCTTTTTTTAAGTTCCTTATATATTCAAGATGCCCATCCATTATCAGATTAATAGTTGAAAAATATTGGCTACTCTTCATAAGTTCACTCTACTTAGTTCATTACTTCCGTTGTTCAGCAGAAACTTTGTGGTTTGATATAATTCCACTTGTCTATTTTCTTGTTTTCTGGGTTATATACCAAGTAATCTTTGCCTATACCAATGTCCTCAAGTGTTTCTACTGTTTTAGTGGTTTCATAATTTCAGGTCTTACATTTAGATATTGCATCTACTTTGAATTGTTTATTTTATGTGGCAAAAGACAGATTTCAAGTTTCATTCTTCTCATACGGGTATCCAGTGTTCCAGAATCTTTTTTTTAAATTTTTTTTTAAATTAAGGAGTTTGGTTATTGTAAATCATAAATGCATATAAAGTAATAATATGATATGCATTTGTTCTTAAGCCATAATTACCCTCATACTGCCCCCACTCCAGACTCTTGATTCTTCTGTATTTCACCCCTACAATCAGTCTAAATGCTTAGACTGTGAATTTTCCAGAATTAAATGATTGCATGAGTATTATTTGGATTCTCAGAGGGGTAAAGATTGTACTACATCATTGATTGTCTCTCTAGATTCTTCCTTATCCTTCCCTCCTTTCCTTCCCCCATTTGTCCCCTCCCTTCCCCCCATCCACCATATGTTGTTGAAGAGTCTATGCTTTCTCCAATCTATAAAATTGAAAGTCTATTCAACAAATGGTGCTGGACAAACAGAACAGCCTCTTTCAGAAAATTGAAATTAGATCTTTATCTCTCACCTTACACAACAATCAAAGCTAAATGAATTAAGGAACTAGAATTTAAACCAGCTACCATACAACTTCTAGAAGAGAAATTAGGACCAACACCCAGCATATGGGAGTTGGCAATGACTTCTTCAACAAGACTCCTAAAGAGAAAGAATTACAGTAAAAAATCAATGAGCGGTATGCCATTAAACTGAAACATTTCTGTATAGCCAAGGAAATAAAAGTCAAAACAGTCAAGATACAACCTACAGAATGGGCTTATGATCACAGAATCATGGCCTGTGATCCCTCTGATAGGGGACTAATATCCAAAATTTATAGAGAACTCAAAAAACTCAATAACAAAAACACAAACAATCCGATCAAGAAATGGGCCAGAGAGTTAAACAGAGGACATTGAGCAAGTCAAAGAGTACATAAGAAAGTGTTCTAAATCACTGGCAATCAGAGAAATGCAAATCAAAAGTACATTAAGATTTTACCTCACTCCAGTCAGACTGGAAAAGATGAAGATTGCAAATAATAACAAATGCTGGAGGGATTGTGGGGAGATAGGAACACTAGCACACTGTTGGTGGAATTGCAGGCTGATCCAGCTGCTCTGGAAAGCAGTATGGAGACTCCTCAAAAAATTAGGATTGTATCCACAATGTAATCTAGCTATCTCTCTTTTGGGCATTTTCCCAGAGGAGTTAGAATTCACACATTACAGTGACACAGCAGAATCTATATTCATAGCAGCTCAATTTACAATAGCTAAATTATGGAATCAACCCAGATGCCCCTCACTGGATGAATGGATCCAAAAGCTCTGGTACATACATGTACAATGGAGTTCTACTTAGATATTAGAAACAATGATATTGCATCCATTGGAGGTAAATGGCTGGCAACGGAAGAAATCATGCTGAGTGAAGTTAGCCAAACCCAATGAGTCAAGGGCTGAATGTTTTCCCTCATTTGTGGAGGCTAGACCTAAACCTAGGCTTTGAGAAAGTGTAAACAAACTCATGTATTAGAACTATAGGACAAAAATGCAAAATATTAACTTTTATGAGATACAGTTGCAAGATGCTGCTTAAGATATTTGAACAAGCTCTATGGCAAGCTTTTCAAAAATGTAAATGTTTAATACTATTGTCAAATATATCAAAGGATAATAAGGGATGATAGGAAGGGAGGAGAAGGGGAAATGTTGGAACTGAGATAAAGCACAGTATATTCTATATTTTATAAGCATGTCATTGTATATACTATAGTCATGTATATAAAAATTGTTCTTTATATGTATAAGAATTATGTCACTTTATTTGGGTATTTTAGCAAAAATATAGGACCCAGAAGAAAGGCTAGGGATTGAGGGATGGGAGGAGGAAGATAAGAGGTATGTGGTGGGATATTGAACAAATTGTATTTGTATATTGAGCGCATGTATGAATATGTGAAACAAATCACATCGTTATGTACAACTATAATGCATTAATAAAAATAAATTTAAAAAATGAACATGAATATTCTTGTAGTTTTCCAGATTATAGAGGAAATTCTTCCTTTCCCCATTAATTGTGTGTGTATTTTTGTCATGCATAGACTTAGTTATATTATTCCAATTACACATAATTTGTTCAGAGTTTTATCACAAAAGAATGCAGGATTTTACAGTCTGATTTTTTTATATCTAGAGATGATCAATATTTTGTCCTTCATTGTGATGATATGACATTATCTTTATTGATTTGTGTGTGTTGAAATATCCTTATATACAAGGAAGAACATTACTTGATCATAATGTACATGATTTCATTGTGCTGTTAGATTAAAATTTGGTGCTATTTTATTGAGAATTTTGCCTGTATGTTCACTGGGGATATTGGTGTCTTTCTTTTCACTGTAGAGTCCTTGGCTGGTTTTGCTTTCAGGCTAATGCTGGCCTTACAAAATGTGTTTGCAAGGATTCTCTTGTTTTCAGGGTTTTGAAGAAGCTTGAGTGGAATTGGTTTCAGTTTTTTGAAAGTTTTTTTTAGCATTAATCAGTGAGGACATCTGGTCCTAGGCTTTTGTTTGTTAGGAGTATTGTTAATTACTGAATGAATTTTGTTACATGTTATTGGTCTGTTTAGGTATTCTATGTAATCATGATTCAATTCTAATATGTTATAAATTCCCAAACTCTATCCATTTCTTCTAGATTTTTTAATTTGTTGGCATACATTTATCCATAATAATGTCTAAATACACTTTGTATTTCTGTGATGTCCATTTTAATGTTTTTATTTATTTGTTTTCTTTCTTTTTCATAATCCAGCTACGGATTTGCAAATTTTGTTCATTTTTAAAAGAAATATCTCTTCGATTCATTGATCAGTTACGTTGTTTTTTAGTGCCCATTTTATTTATTTATTGTCTAATCTTTGTTATTTATTGATTTCTTTTATTTGGGGGTTTCATTTGTTCTTGTTTTTCTAATTCCTTGTGTTGCAAGGAATTTTTATCTTAGTGCTGAGCTTTATGTACCCCATAAAATTTTTAAACAGTTCTATTAGTGCATTATAGTTATTCATAATAGTGGGGTTCATTTTCACATGTTCATGCATGCATAAAATAGAATTTGTTCCATTTTAATCACCAGTAGTTCAACTTTCCCTCCTCTCGTTTCACTCCCTGTTCTATTTCCTTTATTTTTTTTCCATTTTTCAATTTTTAATTGGTTCTTTATATATAAACAAGGTGGAATTTAATGTGCCATATGCATATATTTACATAGCATAATCTGGTCAATTTAATTTTGCAAGTCCTCCCTTTTCCCATTTATCTTCTCTCTCCCTTGATTCTTTACTCTGTTGGTCTCTCTTTTGTTTTCATGGATTCCTTCACCCCTTTGTTTATATTTCCTATTTCTCTTCTGCTTCTGCATATGAGAGTCTGGGTTTATTTCACTTGGTGTGCTCTTCTCCAGTCCAATCCGTTTACATGGCATGTCATTCTTCTTTCTGTCTAAGACAATCTCACACACACACACACATACACACACCACTTTATCTTTTCATCTCTCAAAAAGTATCGGAGATGGTTCCAAAAATTGCCTATTATGCAATGCACTGCTATAAATATTGATATACCTGTATCATTAAAGAGCATTAATTTTAGTTCTTTTGAAAAAAATACCAAGAGTTTAGATATATGAATCATATATCCAACTCCAGAGTGATTGTAGTAATTTGCTGTCCTACCAAAAATATATGTGTATTCCTCCCCCGACCATATCTTCATTTGTATTTATTTTTTTATTCTTTTTTTCCTCCTTCAACATAGTCTTTCTTATTGGAGAGAATCCTTGTTACACAAACATGAAGTCGTGGATATTGACAAAACAAGCCAAGTCCGATGTCAGTTCTGTCTACTCAGTTTGTCTTCTCCTGGTTCTCTTGTTTCCCCTACTTTACCCCCATGTTAGTTGGGCTTTTCGTGGATTTTGAGGGTTTCCAACTGCATTGATAATCCCTCTATTCCCTACCTCCAGCTGCATTGGTAACCACCTAGTCCCTCGCTCCCCTCACTGCCCCCCTCCCCTTACCCCCAACATCATGGAAATTGTTCCCCTTGATCATGTAAAAATTCACTCCTGTCGAGGTTATTATTTAGTTTAGCCAACTTTCAATCTGTCTCAGATTGTGTTCTAGCTTCCACATATTAGAGAAAACATTTGACCCTTGAGTCTCTGACTTTTGGATATTTCATCAGCGTAATTTTTTCCATCTCCATCCATTTGGCTACAAATGGGACTCATATCTTTGAATCATCTAAGAAACGCTAGAGCCAGAAGCCACGTATCTGGTTATTATGGTGTGGTTCTCTCACCAGCAAGTGGTAGTGCAGAGGTTCAAGTCTGTATGTTTGGAGGGTACTGTGTCTGCTGGCTGTTTCTGCTGATAGTGGAGATTCAGAGCATAGGGTTCAAGGCTGCACTGTCTGCTGTGGATCACTGAGTATCTACTTTCTTCCACTGGGGCTTTTGTAGTGGCCCTTTCTAAGCACTTGGTGACTGTATGCAACTCTGATATCTGTGAGTACAGGTTATCTGTGGGTGATTTATGGCACAGAAGCCTTGGATGCTGTAGATCACCAGGGAATTGGAACCCTGACACCTTTCTGTTTCTTCAGTAGCCAAGAGGTGAGCATGTTCCTCTGCCAGATGCTCCACTATAGTACACTGCCTTGCCTCATGCCCCAAAGCAATGGACTTTGGATCAAAACTTCTAATTAGATGAGCAAAAATAAACCTTTTCAATTATACGTTTATTATCTCAGGTATTTTGTCCCTGTACTTGAAATAGAGATAGTGTTATTTTTTATTTACAATATGTATAAATTTTCTTTATCCCCATGACTAATTACCTTGTCTGGAATCCCCAGTACATTTTTTTTAAGAGAGAGAAGGACAGTGAGAGAGAGAGAGAGAGAGAGTGAGAGGATCAATTCTACTTAGTTTTTCATGTGGCTTGCGTTGCTCTGATACTTCGTTGTGTATGTGGTGCTGGAGTTCAAACCTGGGTCCTTGCTCATGCTAGGCAAGTGCCTTAACCACTGAGACACTGCTCTAGCCCCAGCAGTATAATTTTTAATATAAATGGTGAGAGCCCACATGCTTTTAAAATTCCCGCTCTTAAGGGAAGAAAACTCAGTCTTTCACTCCTAACTACATTAGCTACAATTTTTGTGGAAGCCTTTTATCAGGCTGAGGAATTTCTTTTTGATTTCTAATTTATTGAGCATTTTTTGCCATAAGTGTTTGGAATTTTGTCAAAAGCATTTAATATCTAAAAATTTGAAAACACCACATTCATACTTACGGAAAATGTAGGAAATTGTTCAAACAATAATAAAGGGTTAAACAAATATTTCATTGTGCTTAAAATTTTCAGTACTATTTCTTATAAAATGGCAATAGGACTATAAAATGGTAAGAAGGGTGAAGAATGGGCTCTGTTGGGGTCTGACCTTTACTCCATCTCATCAGCTGCCCTGGAGTGATCATATTACTGTTTGCATGGCCCCTTTAGGGCTGGATTGTGCTTTGTTGAGCTTGCTATTGTTGTGCAAAGGTAAAACAGGGTGGGTCAGAATGTATTGACCACAGAATGTTCCTAACTTTTGTCTGTACTCAAAATCTGCGTAAACCCTGGAAACTCCCTTCAAAGGATTATTGGTTCCTTGGCTGTCTCCCCTCCCTATAAAAACCCGTGTGCCTTGGTAATAAACGGATTCTGAGCTGCCATCCACTGTGTGAGGTTGACTTGTTTCCCTGGCCGAGAGGGAAGGGGGTCTCCGGGTCCCCCACAGGAGGTGGGGCTGCGGCACTCATCCTCCTGATAGGCTCCTGGGGGCCAATCCACCTGGTCCGGATTGTCCCGCCCGCCCTCAGGGACACCTGAGGTAGTGACAGGGCTCTTTAGAGCTGACTGCTTTAAAATTCTATTACCCCACCTTTTGAAATTACTATCTACAGATACTGCCAGTAATTTTTCTCCATTCCATGTTTTATCTCTTACCCATGATTTTTTATTTTGTTTTTATTAGTGCATTATAATTATACATAATATTAAGGTTTATTGTGGCATGTACACATATCATAATTTTCTACATTTCATTCTTCCATACTTACCTTCTCCCTTTCTTTTTTCCTCCCCGAGTAATCTCTTCTACCTTACTAGTCTTCCATGATCTCTATGTTCCATTTTCTCTCTACATTTCTTGATTTCAGTCCCCAATCAAAATATTGTTACTTTCATTGCTTATCTGTTGTTTTATACAGGCATTCATCCTGACATTTTGTGGTTTAAAAAGATAATGTGATCTTTCAGGTTTCTATGATTCTGCATTGCGGTATGTCCTATGGCATCTGTTAGATGAAGGATAGCTCTGGAGTTATTGGACTGAAATCACAAGATGACTTCCTCTTTACATTTGGCCTCTGTTTTCATCCTCATGTTCTCACCCTTCAAACTGGTTGTTTGGACTTTTTTTGTGCAAGCCAGAGGTCCAAGAAGCAGGACATGAAATTTAGAAGAGATATGAACATACTGGGACTCACAGTCTGGGTGGAAGGAGCAGACTCTGCATGGAAGATTGCACATACAAGTAGGGAAAATTGATGGCACTGCTTCTGTTGAGAAGCTACCAGAATGCTGAAGCTTACATTTTTTCTCTTTGGCTTACCCTTTATGTCTTTACCTATTTTTGGCACTGAAAATCACTGCCTTCTTTATATTAATTTCACTTGAATTTATATTCAGAACATTATTATTAAACCTAAATATGATAATTCTGTTGGCAAATTTATTTATACTCTGTATATTTACCAATGATTCATCTAAATGATTTGAGGTTTAAGAAATTAGATCAACAAAGAATACATAAAGATGAAAGAAGTAATTTTGTAGAAATGAAACCTGAATTAGTAAATATTTTTCTTATTTGTTTTTCTCTAAATTTGTCTGCATATACAACATAAAATTAAATCTGATGTCTTTTTCCTGTAATTACTGAGTTATCCAAATTGTAAGTTTTCATTTGGCATGGTACAAATAGTTGATGAGAAAATGGATTAGGGAAAAATAGGATATTTAGTAAGATAAAATCAATAACTTTGTTTGCATTGAATCATTGGTTTCAGAATGTCAAATTAGGTAGGAAGAGAAGCAAGATTAGGGGAAGAGCAAGTTAATTAGTATCAGTCACGTTATGCTGGGAGGAAATTTTTTAACTTAGATTATCTGAAATTAATATTTTTTACTAGCATCAAAGATGCAGGAACAGACACACAGCGCACACAAAGGACACTACCCCTGGGAGATCTTTTGGTTCAAGCAGGTAGGAAATATTGATAATTATATTTTGAATAATTTGAAACATTGAAAAGATATTGAAATGCTTTTCTCTTTGGTTCAATTTCTCATGAGTATGTTTCAAAATTAACATAGGATGCACAACATTAGGGGAAATAAAATATTATCTTAGTAGCACATAATTTGTTATTTATTTATTTATTTTATGTAAATCTTAGATCCCAAAGATTGAATGAAGTGATGAGCAACAAATTCTCTCATAATCTTTCTTAACAGTATATGTAGTATCATGGTTACCAGGTACTAGAGTTTGTAGTTAATTGTTAATATTTTTAAAATTTGTATTTTAAAAAAAATTTACATCCTTTAAATTACATACTTTGTCATTTCTTAAAATTTAAATATTTTCCGTATATTATCTTTTAATGAAATTATTGTGCTTTTCATTTCAGGCCTAGCTATACTTTGAAAAAACTATTCAAAAGTATTACTTTAAAAAAATGTTTTTTTTGTTAATTTGCCTCATCATGTAGAAGTTGCAATTATTGGTCTTGCAATCATATAATTAGTTCCTTAATCACTCTGGGCTTTCACATTTTATTTCTTGTTTGTGCTCCTGCCGTTTAGTTGTTTCCCCATGATGTAGCTTGTTATTCATGTTCTATCACCTTGGTAAGTATTTTAAGGTTCTTTGATGTATCTTTCTGCTCACTGTAAATACAAATATTGATTTATTTTTGACAGGAAGACTCCAGTTTGCAGTGACTGCTTATTAGCATTGTATTAGTTTAAAATGAGACTGCAATAAGATAGATTTCTTTAAAAAGAGGTACCTATATTGCTTTACTTTAGTTCTGTTTTTACTGAGAACTTTGTACTTCTCACAATTAGGTATCTTGTTTCTCAGTAGTAAGTATGCAAAAATGTAATAATTCACTGAGGTGAAATTCCCACTTGAACACATGCATGTGACATAATATTCAAAGACCTTAAAACCACAGTACATGATAATTATTTTGGCAAAATAATTATCTAGAAGTTTATTAATTAATAGAATTCATTATACTAAAATGTTATTTAATCTACTTAACTAAATGTGACACTTATTACCAATACCAGGCAAATCCTAAACATTTAGGAAAAAGATCTTAGAAATCAGGATGCAATGGCTAGGATTAGAAATATGTAATTTAAAGTTAGAGATATTCCTCATTCCCCAAAGTTACCTATATTCTTTTCTTTGTCACCAATCTTTACTTCTTATCCTGCTAATGCTTCTCTGACACTTAAGATTCTCTAGCTCCACATTCAGTAAATGCCCTGATCTACAACTTCTGCAGATGTTCCCTCAGCACATTTTGTTGTCTTTTGCATCATGCTGGTTGATCACCTGTGATACTGCTCTTTTGGCTGCTTATTCTTTCAAACTTCAGCAACCTTCAGGTCACATCCCTGCTATGGTCTTCACACCCATGTATCTACCTTCTTCCATTAATCTAGTTCCTTGGATATCTCAAAATTGCCCCAAATGTGAACTTTACAAAACTGAACAGGAAAACACCAACCTTAATGAAATAATCCAGATTCAGAAAGCCAAGGGACAGAAGTCTTCTCTCATATGCAGAAGGTAGAGCAAAATAAGGGGGATAAAGAGAGACCCTATGGAAATGGAAGAGACATCATTGGAGTGGAGGATGGGGATTGTGGAGAATGAGAAAAGGACATGAAAAAGTAAAAGCTGAAATGAGGCTGTCCAAATTATGTCCTGTACATGTGTGAGTGTACTTTGGTGACGTCCATCTTTGTGCATGCTTATAAAATACAAACTTATAAAAACAATAAATATAATGGGGGAAGTCAGGGGAGGGGAGCAAGGGTAGGGGGATAAGAGAAATGAGGGAAAAGATACTGGGCACTGAAATGGAGCAAATTATTTTCCATGCATGTGTGATTATGTCAAAATGAACCCCACTGTTATGTATAGCTACAATGCACTAATAAAAATGAAAAAATCAAATAAAAATTGAACTCATGATGGTACCAACCTCCTTAACTCCACTTATTCTGTCAAGCTCTTTCCTCCTCCACTCTTTCTTGTTTCAAAGTATTGACCACACCTCGAAATTTATAACAAACAAAGCATGGAAATCATCCTGGGTAAGTTTTTCAGTTATGCCCCAGATTTTATGTATCACTTCATCTCATCAATTCTAGATTCTAATCTTTCAAATTTCATCTTCTGGTCTTTATCGGGCTTGACATAATCATAACACAAACTTTTGTTACAACATACTGTCAATGAATAAGCACTTAATAATTGTTTTAGGATGAATTAATTGATCTTATTTAAATATGACTACATTGGAAGCTTATGTTTCACTTCTGTTTTAGAAATGAGGAAGCTCACTATTAAAGTCAGACAATAAGGTGGTAGAACAGATATTAGAATATCAAGTGCTTGGCTACAATTTATTCTGATTCGATGTTCTTATATGCAATTTTATGAACTGGGAATGACAGGAAAGGTCTTCTTCTCATAGAAGAGTTCTTATTTTACATAGCTTTCCTTTGGTACTCTACTTTCAGTTTCTAATTATTTTAAATGAGAAATGATAAAGAATAAATAACTTAACTCTATTTACCCTGGCACTGATGGTTTACCACATTTAACTAGTTTTATATGTTGTAAAATTTAGCTGACAGGAGAATTCTCCACCTGAAACATCAAAATATAGGAAACATTTGCATTTGACACATTGTAAATATGGTTGTTTGCTTTTTCAATTCAACATATCTTAATAGATATAAATTGATTTAAATTGATCTCAGCAATGCATTTTATTGCTTCAAACTTTTTTTAACTTCTAAAATAGGCTTTTCCTTAAAAGGATGGTTTTTTGTGCTAGGAATGTTGTTACAAAATAAAAGCTTTGGAAACTGCATGCTTAATTTTATATTAATAACAGTGAAGAATTAGAGCAACAGCTCAGATATTGGAGAGGTTGCTTGGCAAGTGCAAGGACCCAGGTTTGAACCCCAGCACCACAGACACAGCTAAGAGTCAGAGAAATAAAAAAAAAATAGAAGAATAAATAAAATTGATTTTTTTCTCTTTCTCTCACTCTCTCCCTCTGTCTAAAAAAATAGTGAAATTCCCAGAAATATCAAAACACTACTATCAAAACAATGACCACAGCAAATACTTGTTTTTATTTGAAAAATCTTGTCTATTTGCTCAAGTGCAAGACTCCCATGATCATATAGTCATCAGGTTTAAAGTTAATGGTCTGAAACCTTATTCTTTGGTCTATTGTAAAGCATCATTGTGATAATCAGAAGAGGGTCCCATCTAAAGATATTCTTGTCTTAATCCTCAAAACCTACAAATATATTAGGTTACATGAAAAGAAATATTAAGGTTATAGGCAGAGTTAAAATTTCCTAATTTACTGACTTTGAAGTGGAGAGATTATCCTGGGTTATTTGAGTCATCTCAAGATAGTTACAGGGGTTCTTATAAGTAGAAGAGAAAGACATGAAAGTCAGTGTCTTAGTGGTACAGTTGACTGGCCATTAGTCTTTAAAGATGGAAATGGACACAACCTAAAATATGTAGCTTATAAAAGCCCAACCAAGAAAATGGTTTCTGCCCTTCAATCTCCAAAAAGCATGAAGCTATTCTGAAACCTTGATTGTAGCTGGTGAGATGCATTTAAGACTTCTGACTTTCAAAACTATAAGATGAGACATTTGTGTGATTTTTAAGCTTATAATTATTATTTTATTACATATATATTATTTTGTGCAGCAATATATTTTAAAATTTCATATTAAAATTTATTTTTCAACTGATATGTAAAAACGTAAGAATTTTGTATATTAATAGGGTACCATGCAATGTTTCTGCACATGTATACATTGTATAGATGTTGTATAATGTTTAAATCAGTTTAAACATATGTATCAAATATCTATCACTTCTTTACTGTGAAAATTTTCAAAAGCTTTCTTCTAGCTTTTTGAAAAGTACAGTAAATAGTTGTTTTCTGTAATCATACTACTATCTATTGTACACAAGATCTTCTTGCTTCTATGTATCTATAAATCAGTGCCCACAAATTACCATGCCATACACCTTACCAGTCATTACTAAGTTGTCCAAACCAAGAATGCAAATCAAAGTGTTTTTTGGCATTTCATCTCAGATATTTCCATTTCCAGTTTGAATTTCTAGGAGTTGCTTAAAATTATTTAAAGAAGGCTGTAATTATCACTTTACAGATG
Source organism: Aplodontia rufa (assembly GCA_004027875.1). Lineage (NCBI taxonomy): Eukaryota > Metazoa > Chordata > Mammalia > Rodentia > Aplodontiidae > Aplodontia > Aplodontia rufa. The sequence continues at coordinate 91,431 of PVKS010003610.1, forward strand.
ACTTCAGAAAGGTAAATCTACTTGTGGTGACTAAATTCAAATTATTATTTTAAGTTTGGGAGATGGCTGAGCAGGTTATGGTATTTGGCAATTTCAACAAGGCAGCCCTAACCTATGGTACATATACTGATTTCTCTGAATCACCATGGGCACATTTCTTCTTACAAAAGATATAAAAAATATGCATGAAAATTTAGCTCAAACTATTAAATAAATTTATTTTGTATTAGAAAATAAAGCCTGCTAGCTCTTAGACTAATATTTGTATGTTTTGAATTTTTGGAAACTATTTGGACACAGTTGCTTAAATTTTATTTTGCTCAAATGAGAATTTACATAGTAACAGTGATTACAGAAGAAAGATGATCAATTGCCTAAATATTATCAAAAGAAATAATAGTAGTAAAATCTATTTCAGTCCAGAGAAGTACTGACTCAGTGGATACTCATTGATTATTGTTATTTGGCTTGGATGAATGGAGTTATAGTGATATCAACAACTAAGATATTGAAGTAAAAAGTGGAGAAATGGTAGAAGATTTATGAATATAAGGTCAGAGTCACTGGACAGATCATCCAATAGGCATTTGTTATAAAGTATCAACCTTTTCTCACATATGTACAAGGAGGCCATCTGGAAGCCATCTAGTACAAAGTGACTAAGCATCTTACCTAGTCACGGGGCTAGAACTAATGAAGTTAAATATTCAAATCAGATTCATCTGGCTCAAAAGTCAGTCTCTTATCAAGCACAGTGGTTAAAATCATATATGTTAATAAAATAACCTCAGGATAGAACTCTTGGAAAGAGCAATAATTATTTGAGAGAACAAAGGGGACTTTTTAAAAATTGGTTGCGATTGGTATGTATAATATTTAAAAACACAAAGAGAGTAAACAGAAGTTGAAGTGAGAAAAAATATAGAGGTAAAGAAATAGAACTTAAAATATTTTATCTAAGCGCAATAATGAAATGGTTCAGTTGTGGGGAAATAGTGGACTGAAAGTCAAAAGGTACAGAACAATTAGCTTCCAAATTCTCCAAGTCTCAGCTTTTTCAACCCCAAATGACTATATACAGACAAAATCATTCTGGCCACCAATACTATACTGAATATTAAAAAAAAAAAAAACCCTCAAAACACATTTTATGTAACATGATAATGTTTTTATGCTTTTATTAGTGCTTTACAAGTATGTATAATAGTTGGGATTATTTTCACATAATTGATCATTCAAGAATTATGTATGTGATTTAATTTGCTCCATTTCAGTCCCTAGTGCCTTGTCTTTTCCTCACCTCTTTCCTCCTCCTATTCCCTATTCCTGGTCTTCTGGTCTTCTGTTTGAGTATGTATGTATATGCATTTGTATGTATAATTGGTACTTTATAGATATACATGTAAGTGGAATCCATTGTGGTTTAGCTGTACGTGGGCATAGTGTACTTTTGTTGAATTCATTCCTCATTTCCTTCCCTTTCCAGTCCCTCCTCTCTCCACCTCAATCTCCTTCCGGTCCCCTCTATCTTTTTGATATCCTCCCCCTCCCTTTTCGCTCTTACTTTGCTCTAGTTTTCACATATGAAAGAAAACATTTGACCTTTGATTGTTTGAGTCTGGTTTATTTTTACTTTAGTGTGACATTCTCTATTTCCATCAATTTACCAGCAAGTACCATAATTCATAGTAATCTCTAGTCACTCTTTATGGTATATGATAACTTAAAATTAAACATATTCATAGCTAATGCTAGAGTAACAACTTTGTTTTACATTCTGTGCAGTTATTGTATCTCAATGTAAATATATCATATGCAATGTAATGCCCATGTACACTAAAAAAAGGGGGGAAATCTAAAGAATTATAATAAAGAAGAAAGAAAACTGACAGAAATTTCCAGAATGGTAGTTCAATTTTTCTTTTCATGTTTAGGTTGATTTATTTCCTCTGGCTATTATGTTAAGTGACCCCATCAAATTTGATTTTATACTTAATACTTAGTATATATCGGGTGTTATAAAAATACTTTCTATAAGTAGATATAGGTTATAGTTATTTTTTTAAAGAGAGAAGGACATTGAAAAAGAGACAAACACAATCAATTTTTTATTTAGTTTTTCACATGGCTCTTATTGCTCTGATACTTAGTTGTGTATGTGAGTGCTGGAATTTGAACCTGTGTACTCACGCATGCGGAGCAAGTACCATAACCACCAAGCCACCACTTCAGCCCCCAGTGACAGTATTTTAAAGTAAAATTTCAATAGTATTGAGAAAACTGACATAATAACAAACTTTAATAAAAATTACATTAGTTATTAATATTGAAAATGGTTGAGAATCAAAATGATTATCCCTTGGGGGATGGAATTTAAATATCCACTATGAGTGATGTCAGGTTATAAACATTACTTATAATTATTGCTTGTATTTTTTCATTCTTATTTGAGATAAAATTTCGTACAGTGGTTGCTTTAGTCCATTTACCCATGAGAGACCGAGTAATTATCAATAGTAAATTATCAATATTTATCCGACTCTCTGTTCTGGAGGCTGAGAAGACTGATGAGCTGCATCTAATGAGAGTCTTCTTGCTGTGTTATAGCAGGGCAGAAGACATCAAATGGGGAGAGATCACAAGACAGAGCAAAGGAAAAGTTCAAACCCCCATCTTTTATAAATAACCAACCCAACGACAACTACCTTACTCCCATGATAAAGACTTTATTTAAGAAGATGATGGTCACACGACCTAATTACCTCTTAAACTTCTCAGTTCTTAATACTTTCACCAGAGCAATTAAATTGCAACATGGGTTTTAGGTAGACATATAGGGCCTATTTTTAAAATATTTAAGGCAAAAAATGTTCCTATATCAATTTTTCACTGTGTAATAAAATGTGATTGTTTTTCATTTTGTGATTCAAAAACATAAGAAAAATTATCCAACTCAATGATTGATAATAAGTTGTTAGAATACTGGTTTCATGAAGTTGTCCTGGAAAATAATTGAGAAATTCTATGTGTAAACTTTATGGAGATTGAAATTTTCATTACCACGTGAAATATAATGTTAAATCTGGAAACAGCAAATCCTGTGTAATTTACTCAGTGATCTGAAAACTTCTGTATTCATTCATTGTATCTATTTCCATAGTAGTGCTTTAACATTCAGTAGTATTATTGTCATGAAGAATATAATTAATATAATTTTGATACAGTCCTCTTTTACCTGAATTTAAATTGTACAAATTTATAGGGAAGCAAAGTATTTTATGAAATTCTTGATTTATTTCCAAACACAAATATTTTCATAGCCAAATTTTATCAACTCCACAATTGTGATTAACATCATGATTCAGAGTATTATTTTTCCACTTATTATAGGTACTTGGTTAAATCTATTGTTTTCCAGTTTTCCTGATACAAGGCTAAAACTTTTCATCTCAGCATAACATGATAAATTAACAAAGGATTTTGAATTAAAATATATTATTCTCAATTTGTATATAAAGCAATAGAAATTAAGAAGGATTCTCATCTTTTAGTCTCAGATGATTCCCTAGGATATTAAAACAATGATTTCATCCTGATTTTTGAATGTTGTTATGTAATATATGATAATATGAAATGACTGAAGAGTTATGTATTCTCAAATATTATTTTATTTTTTACCAAACAAAGCGAATGAAGTTTTAAAGGGTAAAGATTTTTATCTTTTTAAATTAAGGTTTCTGAAAAGTTCAAATGTCATTTCCTAATGTGTATTTTTTTCCACATGAAACATTCTTTCAGCTTTTAGAAAAAAATAGGGATGACTAATATATGACTCTATTGTTATTTTAAATAAAATACATATGGCTTTAGTTTAGTTTTGTTTAATTTTATTTTCCATAGTATAACTGCATTGTTCAGTGACAATCAAGTCAGATATTGTACTCCATAACCATTCCAAGTAGTGTTTTTTTTATTTTTGATTGTCCTATTATGTAATTTTTTAATTGATAGATAAAATCATATGGACTTAACATATACAATGTGACCCTTTCAGGTGTATATAAATTGTGGAATGACTAAATCTAGCTATTAACATATGTGTTACCTCACAAGTTATCACTTCTTGGGGAGAGAACACTTTTCTATTAACTCGATTAGAATTTTTCTTTTTTCTTGTCTTTTTTTTTTTCTTTTTCTTTTTGGTAGTAGAGTTTGAACCCAGGGGCTGAGCCACATCCCCAGCCCTTTTTATACTTTATTTTGAACTAAGGTCTCACTAAGTTGCTTAGGCTATCTTTGAACTTGTGATCCTCCTGCTTCAGCCTAACCAGTTGCTGAGATTAAAAGTGTGTTTCACAACACCTGATTGAGTTAGCATTATTCAAGAGTACAATTTATTGTCATTAACTCCAGTCACCACCTTGTAAAACAGGTTTCTTGAATTTATTCCTCTTATGTAACAGAAATTATGTTTCCTTTGACCAACAACCTACATCTAGCCCCTGCTGACCACTGTTCTGAGCACTTCTATAAGATCTTCTTAAGAGCGTCTTCTTTTTCTTTTTTTCTTTCTTCTTTTTTTTTTTTTTTTAGTGAGAATGGACAGAGGACAGTGAAAGAGAGAATAAAAAGAGAGAGGCAGAGAATCAATTTTATTTAGTTTTTCACGTGGCCTTCGTTGATCTGATTTAGTTGTGTACATGGTGCTGGGATTCGTACCTGTGTCTGTCCACATGCCAAGAAAGCACTGCAATCACTGAGCCACTGTTCCAGCCCCCAGATCAAGTTTTTAAAAGTTCACTTAAGAGTAAGAAGTGTATTTGGGTTGCTTCCCTTAGTATAATGTCATCTGGGTTCATCAATGTTGTTATAAATGGCTAAGTTGTATTCCAAGACATACGTGTACTACATTTTATTATCAGTTCATCTATCAACAGATACAAGTATCTTGTGTATTGATAACAATGCTACAATAACTATTGGACTGCATATATCTTTGACATCTTGATTTCATTTTTCTTTTTAATATACTAGGCAGTAGGATTGTTGAATCAAACGGTAGTTCTATTTTTTAATGTTTTTGGAGGAACATCCACACTCTTGCTCACAATAATGTTGCAATTTGCATTTCCACCAACACTGTGCTGGGATTCTAATTTCTCCACAGCTTAAACATCACTTATCGTATTTGTATTTTTAATGTCTATTCTAATTGCTATGGATGATGTCTCTTTGTGCTTTGATTAGTATTTCCTTGACAAATTGTGATGTTGAACATTTTTTTTCATGTAGCTCTTGACCATTTGTATGTCTCCTTTTGAGAATGCTTATTCCATTCCTTTGTTCCATTTTTAATTGAATTATTTGTTTTCTTACTGAGTTTTTGCATTCCTTATTTATTTTATTATTATTAAATTATTAATGAATTATCAGATATACAGTTATATTCCACTGTATCATTCTGCTGATTGTTTACTTTGCTCTGCATAAGTTTTGATATAATTCCATGTCTTGGGTTTTGGTTTTGTTGCCTATATTTTGTGATAAAAGTAATCATTGCCTAGCTCACTGTCATGGTTTTTCCCTTAGACATTCTTTTAGTAGTTTTCCAGTTTGAGGCCTTAGGTTTAAGCCTGTAATCTATTTTGACTTGATTTATGTAAATGTGTGAACATGGTCAAATTTCATTCTTTTATTTTTGTATATGGTTTTCCCAACACCATTTATTGAAGGTATTGACCTTTTCCCCATAAATTCTTAGCCCTTGCTATGGATTGGATCTTAAAGGCCCCCAAAGATCCATGTGATAAAAGACTGGTTCTAGATGGTTTCAAGCCTGTCACGGTATTGGAAGATCGTGAATGGGGCCTTAAGGAAGTGGGTATTAAAGGGAAGTTAGGTCAATTGGGGCATGCTGTTTGGAGGTGATATTGGGACCTTGGTCCCTTTCTGTTTCTCTCATTGCTTCCCAGCCACCATGAGGAGAAGAAATCTCCTTTGGTAGATGTTTCCGCCACTATGTACTTTGCAGGCCCAAATAAAGAGAGACAATATCGACTGAAACTTTGAGCAAAAATTAATCTTTTCTCCATATATATTGATTGATTTTAGGTATTTTTTCCCAAGTAAAAAAACCTCTTTGTTGATAAATGAGTAGGGATATTTCTGGGTTCTACGTATATGTCCATTTCTCCAATGCCACGTTTTATGTCACCACTTTGCTGTTTATTACTGTATCCTTTTTTTTTTAAAGAGAGAGAGAGAGAATCAATCTTATTTAGTTTGTCATGTGGGCTTCAGTGCTCTGAGACTTTGCTGTGGTTTGAACTAGCATACTAGTACATGCTGGGCAAGTGCCGTAACCGCTAAGCCACTGCTCCAGCCCCTACTGTATCCTTTTATAATGATTCGAAGGAATATTGTGATGCCACAGTTTGGTATTATTTGTTCAAGATAGCTTTGGCTAGTCAGAATACTTTGTGTTCCATGCAAATTTTTAGAATTGTTTTCAACCATGGCTTCAGTAGCTTGCAAGCGCTTTGCTATTCTGAGTAAACAGGAAAGCCCAGAAAACTCAAAAATCTCTTCCCTAGAAAGTCTTTGAAATTGGGGCTAGAGCGGTAGCTCAGCAGTAGAGCACTTGCCCTACAGGCCGGTGGACCTGAGTTTGAACCCCAGCACCACATACACAACCAAGTGTTGCAGAAATTAAGACCAGATGAAAAAATATATAAAATTGACTCTTTTTTCCCTCAAATAAATAAATAAATAAATAAACGAAAGTCCTTGAAGCCAATTTGTACTTTTACAGCTTTCAGCCTGTGATGTGTGATGTCTTACCAATTCCTAAGATACCTTGGAAGCATTCTCCCCACTTTGTTAGTGCAAAGCACTTGGTTTCTTTTTAATGGCACCAATTTTTTGATTCTCCTAGGTTATACTTTTAAATGTGTTAATTTTCTTGCCAAGAAGTGAATTTTTCAAATCTTTCTGCTCTTTTTGTTCCAGATTCTCTCACTGTAAATCTGGGTAAAAGCAAGTTAGCAAACCCCATGCCACTGCCTGCATGCTCTGCTGCCTCAAAACGACCTCCACTGGATAAACTATTCCATTGGTTTTAAGTTGAGCCTCCCACAAAGATTCAGGGTATAGACATAATGGATCCAAATTCTTTGCCAAGGGTAACAATGGTCACTTTTATTCCAATTGTCCATAGAATATATATTTCAATCTAAAATCTCATCACTTCAGCCTTTTCTTCCCATAGTTCTATCAGTATTGTGACCTTCTGAGTCCTTGTCATTATCACCAGTCATTACCAGAATTTAGCATTGCGTTTGGCTCTGCTTTCCATATTTTGAGCTTTCTGTGTCTTGTTTGCAAGACTTCTCAAAATACCTCCATGAATCAATTCAAAAAGTTTTTGAGCAGTATCATAATATCATGTGGTCTCAGCAAAGATCCTTCCCTCAGTACCAATTTTTTTTTGTGTGTTAGTTTTTTTATCACTATAATAAAAACAAGAGATGATTAGCTTTTAAAGAGAAAAATGCTAATTTTATTTCTGCCTTAAAGGATTAGTTGTCCCCATTGCTTTTGGGCCTATCTGAGGCAGTATGTCATGCTGAGAGTGCATGCTAAAACTCTTCACTTAATTGAATGTGGAAAAGAGAAAAGGGGCTGGATTCTTACTACCCGCCTTGGAAGGCATGCTCCCTATGATTTAAGACTTCAATTCGTTATTACCTGTTAATGTTCTACCCAATAGTGCTGAGCTAATCCTTTAATGTGTGGGCTTTTGGGGACATTGATATCCAACAGTTGCAATTCTGTAATGATATTCTCTCTGGATGTTATGTCCATTACTTGAAGTGGAGTGCTGCAGTCCCCTGCTATTGTTAAAATATAAGCTGCTTCTCTCTTTAGATCTACGACTATTTGCTTTGTGTACTTAGGGATTTCAAAGCTGGGTGCATAAATTTACAGTTGTTATATATTATTGCTGAACAGTTTAGTCATTATATAATCACCTTCAGAGTTTCCATTTATAGTTTTGTCTTCAAGTATAGCTTATGTGATATAAGTATTGCGATCCCTTTTATCTTTTGGTTTTCATTTCTTGGAATATAGTTTTTAATATTTTTATTCTCAGTCAATATATATCCTTGCACATGAACAGAATCCTTTATGGCAGCATATATTATTTATTTATCAGTGTAGCAACTTTATGTTTTTAAATTGTACAATTTAAACCATTTATATTAAAGGTAATTCATAGGTAAGGAGTTACTACTGGCATACTGTTGATTTTTTTCTAGTGATATGTTGACTATTCATGCCATTCTTTCTGTCCTGCTGTTTTTCTTTGTGATCAAGTTGTTTTCTTTAGTGGTTTATTATTATTTCAATATTTTGTTTATCTACAATAGGATTTTGCTTTGTGTTTATCATTTGGCTTACAAATAACATTTTATACTTGTTAAAAATTATTTCAAGTTCAAAACAACTTAATTTTGATAACCAAGAAAAAATTCTACCCCTTTTTTCCCACTCCCCAGTGCCATATTTTGAACTCGGAGATCACAATTTGTACAAAGGTTTTATACACCTTAGCAAATTATTCTGGATATTATTATTTTTAATACTTTTCATTTTAAACCCTCATGTTGGATATTTAAGAGATTTACCCAACACCATTACAGGATAAAAGTATACTGAATTCAGTGTGCTCTCATTTTTATAAGTGAGTTTACTCTCTAGAATACAGATTTTTATACAAATAATTAAATCAAAATGAGGTCAATAGGACTGACCCTAATCCAGTGTGATTGGATATGATAGTCATCTTTTTGTTTCTTACCAAAGTACCCAAAAAGAACAACTTACAGGATGAAATGTTTATTTGGGGGTGACAGTTTCAGAGGTTCAGTTCATTGTCAGCTTACTTTGCTCTGGACATAAAGGTGAGGCAGAACATTATAACAGAAAGGCATGAATGAGGAAAGCTCCTCAGATCAAGGCAGCTGGGAAGGAAAGAGAGGCCACAGACAAAACAAAATCATCTAGGGCACACCCTTAGTGACCTGTTTCCTTCAGCTTCATTCAACCTGCCTACAATTATCACTCAGAAATTGGTACAGTTTATTAAATCATAAAATGGAATATTCCATTAATTAATTTATAGCTCTCATAACGTAATCATTTCACCTCTGAACATTCCTGTATTGTCTAACATTAGCTTTTCAGGGATACACTTCACATCCAAATTGTAGTACTGGGGTTCTGAACATTCCTGTATTGTCTAACATTAGCTTTTCAGGGATACACTTCACATCCAAATTGTAATACTGGGGTTCTTATTGAAAGAGACAACCGGAGATGTAACTGACTATGTGAAGGGAGGAAGCAATGCAGAGATGAATTCAGAGATTAGAGTGATACATACATTTATAAGCTAAAGAATTCAAAAATTGCCAACAAATGACCAGAAGCTAGGAGACAACCATGGAACAGACCCTTCCTTAAGGCCTGAAGAAGGAATCAACTCTGCTAATATCTTTATTTTAGACTTCCAGTCTTTAGAAATATGAAATGATAAATATTTATTTCTTTCAGCTATAATTTTACTACTTTGTTAGGGCAACCCTATAAAACTGATATTATATGTTGTTTTCCAGAAAAAAATGTATGGTCTTTGTGAATTTAATCAGTGACAAATTATTTTAGTGCCCTCGTTGCTCTTTCTATGTATATTTTCAATATCTTAATCATGTCCTTTTATTTATTTTTTTATTATTTTACATATAAAAATCTGAAGACCAGTGATTTTATTTTTATTTTTTTATTCAGAAATTTATTTGTTGAACAATCAAACAAGATTCTAAAGAAATAATATAATATATATATATAAATTCTGAAAATTAGATTTACCCCAAGAGCCCCCCCCCCCCAAATACCTACTCTTATCCCTCCCTCCCTTCCCAATATGTTTCTACAAATGCCTTAGGTTGTATGACATTACACCTTATCCGGATTTAAAGCATGATAATAGACCTCCTCTCTCAATGGCCAGGGTCTAGCTCCAGCCTCCACAGATGAGTGAAGACATTGGACTCTTGGTTCTCTATGACCAGTGATTCTTTTTTATTTTTTTATTTTTGAACAACCTTACAAGATTTTAACAAAATAATATAAAATGTGTATATATTCTGGATATTGCAATTATCCCCAGGAGTGCCCCCCCCAATTACCCTCCCTTATCCCACCCTTCCCCTTCCCACTACAACTCTAAAAAAAGTATTAGGTTGTAAAGCATTACATCTTATCTGGATTTAACTCATGC